>CM044904.1:1163907-1321407 GCA_024500145.1 Gentiana dahurica var. dahurica
TGATTAACCGGTTGAAAGCTTCCAGGAGGAATTAATTAATTTTTTTTTTTTGGTTTGGATCATGTGGGTAGGACCCATGTCAATATATAATGATTTTTTTTTCATTACAGCTGCCGACATCTTTTTTCTCTTTTCTTCTTTCTTCCTTTTCCAGTTACCCTCAAATCCAACGTCTATTAAGTTGTATCGATTGTATGTTTCTTATTAGCCTTTAATTATGTTGTATTTTATTTAGTTATGCAAAAAAAAAAAAATAGTGAAGTGTTAGTTGCTGCCAAGCCTGCCATACTCTTTCCTCATTTGCTGGTGTGAGGTTTTAAGAAGGCAAGACATTTGTTCTGACATTATAACATTTTGGGATGAGTTAGGAGTTGACTAATTTTCAATTTTTACCGGAATGAAAAAAATTGTTCAATTGCGTCAACATTTAGAATTAGTGACATATAGGAAAAAAAATGAATTTATTTTATTTTTTGGAAGGGTTAGTTCCTCTTCCTAGCTCTCCCTCAACTGTCACAAATGCCACGTCATCGTTTGTCCTATTTTGAAGAAAACTCCGAAAAACAATTAAAATACTCTAATTCAGGTGGAGATGTTCAACATCAAGTAGCGTTTTCCTCTGCTGACGTAGCACACGAGAAAATTCTTGTTGAACTACCCCTATATCTTCAACCTCCTAAAGTAATTATTAAGGCGTCTCAAAAAAATCAAAAAAAATAAAATAAATATAAACTCTGTTGTGTATTGGTTATATATGCATGTGATTAAAAAAAAAAAAAAAAAAGACCAGATTGTCGTTAGCATTGCGAAATTTCAAAAGGGATTTTGCATTGGAATTTCATAATGAGAAGAATATTTTAAGTTTATTGGAAAGCCTGCTGCTTTTGAACTGATCAACATTTTGTTAGAAGGGTTCATTAAAAATTGATTCTTGATTTTAAATATTTTCTTATGATTTTCAGTTTGTTGCAGGCTGATATGATATCCAATATTCCTTGATCAAATAAATTCCTGGTGAAATCTTTAGATTGAATATTCATCTCTTGAGGATTATAATTTCCAGAACTTTTCTTCAGTGATTGGATAAGTTCTGTATTTTCAAGATTTCTTCTTTTGATTATTTTTTATATATTTTTACAACAGAAATGATGAACAAAAATCTAGCTATCCAATGATGATTATCAGAAGAAGAATACAGATAATTTCATAAAGAAAAGAGGGTCATAAATGTCAGAAAAAAGAAGGCTGCCTTCAAGGTTACATTCATTAATTATTTGCATTTCACTCTGTATTTTTCTCCTATCATCACTATCCCTTTTCAGGCTTTCTGGAAATTCTTTTATTACCAGCTCTGAAGTTCGTTTATTCCTTGTTAAAACTGCATCTGTTAGCTCAAAATCCAATTTAATTCAACAATCTCATACCGCGATTCCAGACAACTATTTGAAAAGATGTGATCAATGTAGGGCTCTTTTAAGGGTATACATGTACGATTTGCCTCCTGAATTTCATTTTGGATTATTGAATGTAAACTTAAGTGTGAATCAAACATGGCCTGATGTTAGTAACCCTCGTAAGATACCTTCGTATCCCGGTGGTTTAAATTTGCAGCATAGTATCGAATATTGGCTTACGCTCGACGTTCTAGCATCAAACAAGCCGAATGTTTTGAGACCCTGCAGTGTGATTCGAGTGAAAAACTCGAGTGAGGCGGATATTATATTCGTTCCGTTCTTTGCTTCGCTTAGTTATAACCGACATGCTAAGGTTAGGAGGGAAAAGGCTAAAAATGTCAATAAGATCTTGCAAGATAGATTGGTGGAGTTTTTGAAGGGTCGTGATGAATGGAAACGATCAAACGGAAAAGATCATCTTATCGTCGCCCACCATCCGAATAGCCTGTTGGCTGCTAGAAAACAGCTTTTTTCTGCAAGGTTTGTTCTTGCGGATTTCGGAAGATACCCTTCTGATGTAGCAAACATTAACAAGGATATTATTGCTCCTTACAAACATATCGTACGCACAATTCCGGCTAACGAGTCGGCTCCATTTGAAAAACGGCCTATTTTGGTGTATTTCCAAGGTGCCATCCACAGAAAAGCTGTAAGTTTTGTGCTGTGTCATTTGTCATTCAATTCATTGTTTCTATAAAAAAAAAGCTAACACGAGTTTTTATGCTTCGATCTTCAGGGCGGTATGATTCGCCATGAAATGTACTATCTTTTGAAAGATCATAAAGATGTTCACTTTACATATGGGAGTGTTCAGAAAAATGGAATAAGCCAAGTAAGCAGAGGCATGGCTTCTTCGAAATTCTGCCTAAATATAGCCGGTGATACGCCATCTTCAAACCGTCTTTTTGATGCCATTGCTAGTCATTGTGTACCCGTTATAGTAAGCGATGAAATCGAGTTACCTTATGAAGATATTGTGGACTACTCGGATTTCTGCGTATTTGTTCGTGGTTCAGATGCTATAAAAGAAGGCTACCTTCTTAATCTTCTGAGAGGAATCAAACAAGAAACGTGGACAAAGATGTGGGAAAGGCTTAAAGAGGTTACGAAACTTTATGAATATCGGTATCCGTCTCGATCTGGTGATGCAGTAGATATGATTTGGCAAGCAGTTCATAGGAAATTAACTACTAATTCTTTACAGTTGAAAAAAACACACAGAAAGAAGAGGTTTCAGAGACCATCTATAACTTCTCAAAACTCGAATCTTTGATCTTCATTCCAGTTTTAAGTTCATATTGCCTCTCTGTAATTCGTGATTCGTGAAGAGACGAAGGACGCAACCATTTTAGAGCTACCATTTTTTTCTTGTCAAATTACTTGCCTGTCTATAGATACAGAGGAAATCTTCCCTGATATGTATAACAGTTTCAACTTTCAACTGCATCCTCTCTTTTTCCTATGGTTGGCCTAATCTCAAACACACAAACACACACACAAAAGAAAAAAAAACATATAAACAAATATGAAGGATTTGAAAAAGGAAATCGAAAAACAACAAACCTATTATGTAATCTTTGATAAAGTAACAAGAAGTGCCATTCAATTAATCTCTAGTACTTGTCAGCATTTGTTGTGAATGGGATTCGAACGCCTCCAGACTCTTCGCTTGTTTGATTGATTCGGATCAAATGTCAGTACAGCCGGAGCTGCAGCAGGGCGTAAACTTATTTGATCCTTTGAAACCGACCACTTAAGAAACCGTGAACGTCTCGTTTGGAGAACATGGTCTACGTTCCGGATGCACACGACATTTTCCGGTTGAATGCATAGATAACCAATACAAAAAAGCAGGATGATCATCCTGCAAGAAGTGCACTTCATGTTTCTTAACTTGAAAATACAGCAGACAGACAGAGAGATTGAAGATTACACTACAGTACTCTTGCTTGTAAAGAAAAAGAAAGGAAGAATTTTGTCTTTAGTCCCCCACCCTCAAAGATGATACTTTAAAACCCTTGTTCAATTTTGTTTTATTAGCTTTTGTAGACTAAAGGAAGGATTTTGTTAAAGCAAAAAAAAAAAAAAAAGATTCACCCAATGATAAGCCTGCTAATAATAAGGCTGTTTTAGAAGATGTTGACAGGTTTGAACAAAAAGTTCCTTAGAACAATCAATCTAGGGAAGCCAAGAATCTTTAGTTTAGTTGTGTACTTTTGTTTGGACATTTATCCAAATTTGTTCACCTATTATTTTGTTTATTTCATTATTTTATTATACTTTTTTTAATCAATCATTAAAAAAAAGGGGGTCAGAGTCCATAAGAACAGATTTTAAAATTAAATGATTGAGAAGGACAATCACTACATGTGTTACTACATTTTTGAAAATATGTTACTACATGTTTGTCCTTCTCAACCATTTTAGATTAAAATCTGTCATTTACAACCTTTAACCTTAAAAAAATATTAAATCATCTGATCAATGTTTCCGCTACATATAAAAACTACTATTAAACCTTTATTGTATTTAGGGGAGTGGTTTAAAAGGACAAAAAAGATGAGAAAAATAGAAATCATGACAGTGGAAATATAAATTGGGTGATAAGGATAAATTCACTGTTTGCTGCAGTGGAATTGATCTCAAAACGAATGTTTCATTATTCCACTGTTTATGTGTTTTTTTTTTATTTACAAAAATGAGCTAAAAATAACATTGAAAAAATATCAAATAATATGCCTAAATAAAGATGGCGAAAAAAGGAAAAATGTCATTAAAGAATTACCATCTTTCGCAATGAGAACAAAAGATATAAATTAATTATATGTACAAGTTTATTAGTTATAATCTGGAAGATGTTGACATCTGCATAGTTTTTCAAGATTGTTAACGATTTCTATTCTTCTTTTGTATGGTAGAATAATTAAATTTAATTCATGATGAACGTTTTTCGTATTTAACGGATGTTGAATCTGATTCCGCTGGGTGATTCAAGAAGATTGAATCTTTGATGATCCAATCCGGATCTAGATTTCCAACATGTGGGATCGGAGCCACGTTATTGACCACATACGAAAAAGATGCGATGAATTAAATTTAATAAAAGAGTGGGATTAGGGTTTTAATTTAAAGATGTGATCTTTGAATGTTTAAATTTTTACATATTTGATATTGGATGTTTCTTTATTAGTGTGGAAATATCACTCAGCAGTCTGCTGAGGCTCAGCAGGGTGATTAGCAGACTGCTGATCCTCATGATCACAGCAGACTATGTCGTGCATAACTTTATTTGTACACTTTATTTATTTGTAAAAGACATATTAATTGTGATACATATAAACAATTAATATGTCAAACTCTAGTTTACTTTATGTCATAGACATAGACATAGATTGTACTTTTACTTTTTTGCTTTTGTGCCGCCCACATCTACATACTCAAGTGGCCGCCCTAGCTAGCTAGTCTCTCTCCAAATTGTATCTATTTATTGTTAAGGGTGAAAATCTATGTTTTATTATGATATACTTTATGGTATTTTCCCCCTTAATTGGATTAATTGCATAATAAATGGCCCTTATATGGAAATATTGAGCATACTAGGTTTTTAAGGACTTAATTGCAATATTGAATAAATTATGTGTTCTCATCGTGAATTATAATTAATTGGACTTTATTACAGTTTGCGATGTTTGCCCATGTGTTATAGGTATGCTTATCGTGCTCAAATGATGATCAAAAGGGTTAAAATTCGAGCTATAAAGATTTAAGAAGAGATAATGATCGAATGGAGTGGGCAGAAAAGAGATAGAGATGATTTAATCAAGTTTTATTCCAGCTAAACTGGCGTCCAAGTCCCGTCCAGGAGTGGACGGGTGTCTGATAATCCAAACGGGCGTCTAGAGGAAGAATTCAATACTGAGGCATCATGAACTTACTGAACGAACGTTCAGAAGAAGCAGACGAGCGTCCAAGGTGCAAAAAGAAGATCAGAGAGTTTGGACGCTATCCAGACGAACGTCTGCGTTGGAGTTCAGAACACCTGGACGAGCGTCTACTTAACCAAACGAGCGTCCGGATCGCCGACTTAGTGAAACCGCCTCAAATCTTTATAAATACTTGCCTATTTTCACACATTGAGACACCAATTCTACAATTCTCGAACCCTAAACCCTAGGGGCGGCTATAGGCTGCGTTTTTACTCAGTTTTTTCCCAGTTTGATGTTCTTAAATTCTTAGATAAAATTAGTTTAGTTTATGCAATTTACTTCAACAATTCAAGCTATTCAAGGATGCTAAGAGGCTAGGCTTCAATCAAACGAGCATTGTGAAGCCATCCAACTTACATTACTTTTGATTCTTCGGTTATTTTGTAAGTTTTTAATCAAGTTGTTTCCTTTATCATGTCTTATGTTGATTAATTGCATTTATATCGAAAGATGTGCATGTATGATGTGTTATATTTGATGAAAGTCTTTATAAACATTAGATTACCATGATTTAGGAATAGATCTTAAATCTATGTCAAACGAAAGTTGATAGGTTGGAACTAGGTTAAAACGTTAAAGTTTACATCTTTGTTTATGTTATGACGCGTTAATTTCCGTAAATCGAAAGATAGAAATTAATAGGCGAATCATCTACGAAAGTAGGATTCATACCTTTGATAAGATGAACCACAACTTGGTAAAAACTGCAATATAATCAGGATGAGAGGTTAGTGTTTGTTGGATAGGTGGATCAATACTCGTTTGCCCACACTAAACTTGATTTAACCCTTGAGACTTGAATTGTTTAGTTAGTTTATTTTCTATTGCACTTCTAGAGTAATTTGTTCGCAACCAAACCTTCCTAGCTTTGGATTCGTCCTCTGTCTAGTTTATATTCAGAATATGTGTTCAGTTTAGTTTTCTTTAATCGCTGTTTAGTTTAGTTTTTCGTGACATAGTTTAGTTAGGCAAAAACTAGGATTTGCATTCGTCTAGTTCCCCGTAAGATCGACCCGGCATTAACCACTAGTACTACGATCCTTATACTTGGGGTTAACCGGATTATAAATTTATTACTTGTTTGTTTCGCATAGATAAAAATCCGTAGACAAGTTTTTGGCGCCGTTGCCGGGGAACCGGACGGTTGCCTAGTTTTTGTTCTAGTTTTTATTTTGCTTTTAATTCCTGTTTTTAGGTTAGATATTTTCAATTTCTGTTTGTGGTTAGTAGTGTAGTTGTTTTTGTTCAATTGTCTGTCGCTTTTAATTGTGTTTTTGTTAGTAGTTGATAGAAAATCTTAGCTCTTAACCTATACTCTGTTTTCTGTTTACCGTACTCTGTTTTACTAATCGTTTATTCCCAGTAGGACGAGCGTCCGTTTTACCAGACGCCCGTCCAGTTCTTGCTTCAGTCGGACGAGCGTTTAGTTTACCAGACGCCCGTCCTCTTAAAATTCTTCAATCCTGAATCACATCCTGACCTGCAGACGAGCGTTCATACGTCTGGACGCCCGTCCACAGGAATTCAGAAATAACGGACGAGCGTTTACATTTAAAACGCCCGTCCATCCTGAAAAACTGGTCAGACGCTCGTCCATAAGTTTGGACGTTCGTCCGTTCCTCCTTCCTTCTATCATCTTCTTCTTTTCCTCTTTTCTTTTCTCTACGTTTTAATCTTAGATTAGATTATAAGTCTTTAGTTTTAGTCGTTAGTTTCTTAGTTTATAGTTCTCTTTCTCTCCTTCTTTCTTTCTTGCTCAACAACTTGATCTTGGAGCTCGGTGTATGCAAACTCGTAGTCAGAAGGGACCACTAATCTATTCCCCTGACCCCGAGCGGACCATAGTCCGACCCAATAGGCGGAAACTTCGGTTCGACGAAGGAAACGCCCTAGATCAAGAATTTGAGCATTATCTTTCAGGAGAAATCGAAAGAATAGTAATAATGGCAGCGGAAGATAGACGGACGTTGCCCGACTATGCCATGCCTGGCACAGTCACCATCAACCCCGCAATCGTTATGCCGGCCATTACGGCTCTAACTTTCGAGCTTAAGCCAGGACTTATTCAAATGATGCAGCATGCGTCAATTTTTCACGGCTATCAATCAGAGAACCCCCATACTCACTGATGAGCGAAAAATTCACCCACTAAAATTACATTTATAGAAACTCGCAACTGTGGGTAAACTAACTCTCTAACTGGCAGAGTACCAGGTCGATTGCTAGGATAGCTACAGGAGTACGAGGTCGTCCCAAGAGAAATGTGGTTGTGAGTACCAAAGCGAACGTGGTTCTTAGTCTAGGCGATCAAAGTTTTAGGTGGAGTTTTTATACTAATGCGAAAAATAAATTTTAACTAACGAGATTAACTAGGTGATTAAAAAGCATAGCCGAGCCATGATCCAACAGGTTATCTCCCCACAGGAAAAACTTGATAAGGAGTGTGTTTTATCTGATTCAGTTTATATGACATTCACGGGTGTCAACTCTTTATTCTTGCGTTAAAATCTGAACAGCTCTCACTTAACCCCCACACTAGGTTTATTAACCCTCCCTTTAGAGAGCTAACTCGCCTAACATGGTTGACCGGAATAAAAAGCCGTTGAAAAACCTCACAAAAACATAATTTTAACGTATCACTTAGGTTGCCAATCTAACGATTAATACTATGGTTTAGTGATTTTAAAACATGTTTCGCACATCTCGTAAAAATAAGAATTTCACTTAGGCATAGTCCAGATCTGTCACTTAGATTGTCAATCTAACAATCAGGACTATGATTAGTGATATCCATATCTCACATCTCACCACAAAATACATTTATAAGCTCGATGTAACCGTGAACAAAGTTGTCAATTTTATTCAAAGTTATTAAAATGATCGAAACAACTTTAAACATGATTTTATCATAAAAACGTTTAATTTAAGCACAACACAACTCCCATCTCGTCTCCCGAGGGTCAATTTTACCCGTTTTCACATAATTCGGCTATACAACTACTTTAGCTAATCATAACAACGGAAATACAAAACGAAAGAAAACAAAACGAAAAAGATAACTACAGCTATATAGATATACGTATAGATATATATATATAGATATATATATAGATATAGAGATATATATAGTATACGTATATATATATATATTTATACTAATTGCATAAAAGTAAAAGAAAGCAATAAAAACGGAAATTATATTAAAACTATAACTAGTCGGGTTATTACACCGACATTATAACGACATAAATTACTACATATAGACCCCCCAAAACATAATTAAAAGAAGGAAGAAGGAGAAGAAGGGGGGCAACCGTTCTGTTCCGCTAATGGCTTCCTTTTATAGGCAAAGAGGAGAGGGACGGCCCGGGCCGGTAGTTAGCCGGACCGGTCCGGGCTCATCATGAGTGTAACAACTCATCGCCTTCTAGATCCATCGATATTTGATAATTATGCGATTAAAACTTGTAAAATTCGTATCTTGAGTTGTAGACCTCCAAAAATTATGATTCAAACGTCAAAATTAAGCTCTCGGAAAATTCTTCAACTTTCATGAAGGACACTTCTTCAGAAAACGCCTTTTTGATGGGCCATTCCCATTACGTGTCGTTTTGCGACATTTTCCTTAATACAAATCAATTAGCCACTTGACCATCATTTGAGTTGTAGAAGTCCGATTGACTTGATTCAAAATCCATTGGAAAGATTTCTTGAAGATATACAACTTTCATGAAGGAAACTTCTTTAGAAAATGTCGTTTTGATGAGCCATTCGTATTACGAAGATATTTCGGGATTTTTACTAATCCGAATCGATTAATCAATTGACCATAACTTGAGTTGTAGAACTCCAATTTATGTGATTCAAAGTGCGTTGGAAAGCTTATGTGAAGATCTACAACTTTCATTAAGAAGTCATCCCCTGAAAATGCCGTTTTAATGGGCCATTGGTTCGTCGAAGATATAAATCGTTAGTGACACTACGAACCACTGATCCACTTGACCTTTTAAGCTTGTGGCACACTCTTATATCCCCATAAACACCTCTTTTAGGCCTCAAAACGTGTTGTTACTCGGGATTTTGGTTAACCTATAATTCTGCAATAAACCACCAAAATACCAAACGTAAATCCGACACGACACACCGGTTACTAAACCGGTACAAAAACTATAAAAACACGCTAAAAATACGATATTTTATATAATAACTACTACTAACATATTTAGATGAAACATAGGAATTAATAACTCGAACTGATATAAAAATACTCGAAATGATATCAGAAATGGGTTGAAAAGTTATAAAAATAACGGTGAATTTTTCCGTTATCACAACCCCCCACTTAGCTTTTGGTCGTCCTCGAACAAAATAAGCGATAAAATAAAATGAATGAGGAAAAATTCATGAAGATAAAATATGAATGATAATCTGATGATGCAACCATTCGAATCATAAATACACGTTAACCGCAATATAAATGTATAACAGAGTGAGTGTGTGACAAACCTTTTTCAATTTCCACTGTCCTCTCTTGAATAATTCAAGCAAACGCACAAATATCCATTCAGACAGTCCTAATGACTTTCCTAGGTATATGTAGTAACAATTCCACACAACGTCCTCCCGTGTACTTATTAGGATAATCCCTAAAGCATATCATTCAGTTTATACTGGGGATAGTTAGAAGATAACTTTTTTTTTTTTTTCATAGAATATTAACATATCCAAACTCATTGCCAAAATCGACTATCTTTCAAGCGTCATGAGGTGAGATCGAATACATTAATACCTATCTAACTCTTTTTTTTTTTATTTTTTTTTTATGTGTAGCATATGCCCTCATTCCCAGCAATAGGATGTTTCGTGATAACACCCTAGCTGGACTACTATCATCAGGCAGTCGGGAGCTTTTAAACCTCATAGTGGTATAGGACGTTTCGTGATAACGCCCTACCGCACTCAAATCATTGGTAGCTACAACCGACATATAGATAGCTCACTTATTTTGATATTCTTTCTATCACATTCAAACCTTCAGATATTCACAGTACACGTTTAGAAGTTAGGTACTAAGTTACTGCTATTTCTAGGATAAACCATTAGGATACTGAATGGGTACAGTTTAAAATTTTCGCTTCAATATCAAAGGCTTATGTGAAGGAATTCATGTTATACAAATAAATTTCCGGTTAAAATACACTTGCGGTTCACATTGGTTATACATATCCAAATTGATCATTACATCTTTAAATCCATGAAATATATACCTTATACAAATTATTTTAATCAACTAAATAATGCTCGAAAAAGATCAAAAACTAAGGGTTTAAACACTTACTGCCATTTCTAAACCAACCGGACTCTACCCCCACTTACGATTTTGCATTATTCTCGAGTGTAAATGAGATAGAGAGGAAGACTTAGCTTATAAACCAGGCAGAAAGGTGTTATCGAATCCCGTAACAGCCATGAGAAAGCACATCCCGAATCCCTGTACCAAAACAACCAAAACAAAGCCAACACGGGACATGGTCCTCGTGCCAAAGTATGCAATAGAGATATGGGAATAATAAGATAATGGCACTGTCACGTCAGAAAATTCGATAGGCTATATAATAGCTTTAGATGGAAAAATAACCATACTGGTAAAGCACAAAACATCTAAGCATATATGTATCACATATATCATAGTCAAGTAAATTATTCCTAGATTCATTTTTATTACACACAGTTTTATTAAAGCGGGAATACTTACCACTATACTACAACGACCAGAAATTTGAAACAGACTAGATCATAAAATGAAATGTGTGAAAGAGTATTGAGTCTTTTATACCCAGATCCTCAAGGGTTCAACAACCTAAGTCCAAGAAATGATGCATTTGAATGTTTTCTTTGTATTCTACCTCGGGATTTTCGGATAACCACCTAATCGTTCCCTTTAAATGACATTCAAACATTCATCCCGAGACTTGGTTGTGATTTGTGTTCATCTTTCATACTGATTCTACATTTCATTAAGACTAGTCTTATTCAAATTATTATTATTATCGGGCTGCCTCCCGGTAGCGCTTTTGTTTAACGTCGTTGGCTCGACAAAAGTAGTATTTACAAGTTATCAACCAAAATCGAACTTAAGAAGATCAATAGCTTAAGAAAAATTAACAATGCGAGAACCAAAGAAATTAAATTGTCTAGAAACGTACCTCGTTTGGCTCTCGATGCTACCTCCTCCCAGCCAGAGAATCTTCTTTTATCGACTGTCGAACCATCTTCTTGTGAAAATTACCATAAAGCTCATCCATTGGGGAGTATACAAACTGGACCGCAGAAAATTCATCCTCACAGAGTGGACGAATGTAGTAATCCGGGACCAACATATCTACTATTACCAACTCTCCTAGTGGCTTTACTAAAGATGGCCAATCAATCTCCCGCTCCTCTAGCTCAGATCTCGCTCTGAAATCTTAGCATAGCAAACTGAATCCTCAACTTTATTCTCAACCTGAACTTCTTCAGTGATAACATCATCATCCTTAACCACCTCACATGTCTCAACCTTTTTCACATACCTCACTAATTCAATCAATTCCCCCACCTTGTCTTGAAGATTTCTTATGGCGGAGTCAGTACTTACCTTGAACTCCTGCATGTCCAATAGTCGCTCTTCCAAGACCTGGTTCAATCGTTCTAATTGCTCTATTTGACTGTCGGTGAATTCTTCTTGTGGCATGGGGGAAAACTGATCGTATTGACTTTGATATATTGGAAGTGAGTAGCAGTTTTCTTGCCATTCCAGACACTTATCAGGTGGCTGAATCTGGTTGAAGCTATCAACACATTGAGCATGAACACCGTAATCCTGATAAGCACCAGGGTTAGGACAACCCTCGTAATATGGTGGCTCATTACTCGAATAACCAAAATTCTGATCCTGATATGCATTAGAGCACTTATAATCCCATGAACCTTGGTTATTTTGCTGTTGATATTGAGGCTCAGACACGAATTGTTGTTGATAAGGTTGGTAGGGGTATTGTTGTTCAGGTGAGTAATATTGATTGAAAAATTCATCCATTTAAACTCAAACTGCAAGATTTCAGAAAACAACACGAAAACAATAAAATTTTTCTTTTTTTTTTCGTTTTTTTTTTAATTTTAACACACGATATTTAGACCCCTCAAAAAGTTATGGTAGCCGAAGGCCCTAATCCCCAGTTTTAGCCAGACTTACAAGATATCACCCTCCGAAGAGGCTAAGTACCAAAGTCGTATTCAAACCGAGTTCAGGACAATATCACTTCAACATCCATAGCTCTTATCGACATCTAAATAAAACAAAGAAAATAAAAACCTAGGCCCAAGCCTTCGGTTCACTTACAAGATATCACAACAATATCACACATTTCCCCGGCAACGGCGCCAATTTTTGATGAGCGAAAAATTCACCCACTAAAAATACATTTATAGAAACTCGCAACTGTGGGTAAACTAACTCTCTAACTGGCAGAGTACCAGGTCGATTGCTAGGATAGCTACAGGAGTACGAGGTCGTCCCAAGAGAAATGTGGTTGTGAGTACCAAAGCGAACGTGGTTCTTAGTCTAGGCGATCAAAGTTTTAGGTGGAGTTTTTATACTAATGCGAAAAATAAATTTTAACTAACGAGATTAACTAGGTGATTAAAAAGCATAGCCGAGCCATGATCCAACAGGTTATCTCCCCACAGGAAAAACTTGATAAGGAGTGTGTTTTATCCGATTCAGTTTATATGACATTCACGGGTGTCAACTCTTTATTCTTGCGTTAAAATCTGAACAGCTCTCACTTAACCCCCACACTAGGTTTATTAACCCTCCCTTTAGAGAGCTAACTCGCCTAACATGGTTGACCGGAATAAAAAGCCGTTGAAAAACCTCACAAAAACATAATTTTAACGTATCACTTAGGTTGCCAATCTAACGATTAATACTATGGTTTAGTGATTTTAAAACATGTTTCGCACATCTCGTAAAAATAAGAATTTCACTTAGGCATAGTCCAGATCTATCACTTAGATTGTCAATCTAACAATCAGGACTATGATTAGTGATATCCATATCTCACATCTCACCACAAAATACATTTATAAGCTCGATGTAACCGTGAACAAAGTTGTCAATTTTATTCAAAGTTATTAAAATGATCGAAACAACTTTAAAACATGATTTTATCATAAAAACGTTTAATTTAAGCACAACACAACTCCCATCTCGTCTCCCGAGGGTCAATTTTACCCGTTTTCACATAATTCGGCTATACAACTACTTTAGCTAATCATAACAACGGAAATACAAAACGAAAGAAAACAAAACGAAAAAGATAACTACAGCTATATAGATATACGTATAGATATATATATATAGATATATATATAGATATAGAGATATATATAGTATACGTATATATATATATATATTTATACTAATTGCATAAAAGTAAAAGAAAGCAATAAAAACGGAAATTATATTAAAACTATAACTAGTCGGGTTATTACACCGACATTATAACGACATAAATTACTACATATAGACCCCCCAAAACATAATTAAAAGAAGGAAGAAGGAGAAGAAGGGGGGCAACCGTTCTGCTCTGCTAATGGCTTCCTTTTATAGGCAAAGAGGAGAGGGACGGCCCGGGCCGGTAGTTAGCCGGACCGGTCCGGGCTCATCATGAGTGTAACAACTCATCACCTTCTAGATCCATCGATATTTGATAATTATGCGATTAAAACTTGTAAAATTCGTATCTTGAGTTGTAGACCTCCAAAAATTATGATTCAAACGTCAAAATTAAGCTCTCGGAAAATTCTTCAACTTTCATGAAGGACACTTCTTCAGAAAACGCCTTTTTGATGGGCCATTCCCATTACGTGTCGTTTTGCGACATTTTCCTTAATACAAATCAATTAGCCACTTGACCATCATTTGAGTTGTAGAAGTCCGATTGACTTGATTCAAAATCCATTGGAAAGATTTCTTGAAGATATACAACTTTCATGAAGGAAACTTCTTTAGAAAATGTCGTTTTGATGAGCCATTCGTATTACGAAGATATTTCGGGATTTTTACTAATCCGAATCGATTAATCAATTGACCATAACTTGAGTTGTAGAACTCCAATTTATGTGATTCAAAGTGCGTTGGAAAGCTTATGTGAAGATCTACAACTTTCATTAAGAAGTCATCCCCTGAAAATGCCGTTTTAATGGGCCATTGGTTCGTCGAAGATATAAATCGTTAGTGACACTACGAACCACCGATCCACTTGACCTTTTAAGCTTGTGGCACACTCTTATATCCCCATAAACACCTCTTTTAGGCCTCAAAACGTGTTGTTACTCGGGATTTTGGTTAACCTATAATTCTGCAATAAACCACCAAAATACCAAACGTAAATCCGACACGACACACCGGTTACTAAACCGGTACAAAAACTATAAAAACACGCTAAAAATACGATATTTTATATAATAACTACTACTAACATATTTAGATGAAACATAGGAATTAATAACTCGAATCGATATAAAAATACTCGAAATGATATCGGAAATGGGTTGAAAAGTTATAAAAATAACGGTGAATTTTTCCGTTATCACAACCCCCCACTTAGCTTTTGGTCGTCCTCGAACAAAATAAGCGATAAAATAAAATGAATGAGGAAAAATTCATGAAGATAAAATATGAATGATAATCTGATGATGCAACCATTCGAATCATAAATACACGTTAACCGCAATATAAATGTATAACAGAGTGAGTGTGTGACAAACCTTTTTCAATTTCCACTATCCTCTCTTGAATAATTCAAGCAAACGCACAAATATCCATTCAGACAGTCCTAATGACTTTCCTAGGTATATGTAGTAACAATTCCACACAACGTCCTCCCGTGTACTTATTAGGATAATCCCTAAAGCATATCATTCAGTTTATACTGGGGATAGTTAGAAGATAACTTTTTTTTTTTTTTCATAGAATATTAACATATCCAAACTCATTGCCAAAATCGACTATCTTTCAAGCGTCATGAGGTGAGATCGAATACATTAATACCTATCTAACTCTTTTTTTTTTTATTTTTTTTTTATGTGTAGCATATGCCCTCATTCCCAGCAATAGGATGTTTCGTGATAACACCCTAGCTGGACTACTATCATCAGGCAGTCGGGAGCTTTTAAACCTCATAGTGGTATAGGACGTTTCGTGATAACGCCCTACCGCACTCAAATCATTGGTAGCTACAACCGACATATAGATAGCTCACTTATTTTGATATTCTTTCTATCACATTCAAACCTTCAGATATTCACAGGACACGTTTAGAAGTTAGGTACTAAGTTACTGCTATTTCTAGGATAAACCATTAGGATACTGAATGGGTACAGTTTAAAATTTTCGCTTCAATATCAAAGGCTTATGTGAAGGAATTCATGTTATACAAATAAATTTCCGGTTAAAATACACTTGCGGTTCACATTGGTTATACATATCCAAATTGATCATTACATCTTTAAATCCATGAAATATATACCTTATACAAATTATTTTAATCAACTAAATAATGCTCGAAAAAGATCAAAAACTAAGGGTTTAAACACTTACTGCCATTTCTAAACCAACCAGACTCTACCCCCACTTACGATTTTGCATTATTCTCGAGTGTAAATGAGATAGAGAGGAAGACTTAGCTTATAAACCAGGCAGAAAGGTGTTATCGAATCCCGTAACAGCCATGAGAAAGCACATCCCGAATCCCTGTACCAAAACAACCAAAACAAAGCCAACACGGGACATGGTCCTCGTGCCAAAGTATGCAATAGAGATATGGGAATAATAAGATAATGGCACTGTCACGTCAGAAAATTCGATAGGCTATATAATAGCTTTAGATGGAAAAATAACCATACTGGTAAAGCACAAAACATCTAAGCATATATGTATCACATATATCATAGTCAAGTAAATTATTCCTAGATTCATTTTTATTACACACAGTTTTATTAAAGCGGGAATACTTACCACTATACTACAACGACCAGAAATTTGAAACAGACTAGATCATAAAATGAAATGTGTGAAAGAGTATTGAGTCTTTTATACCCAGATCCTCAAGGGTTCAACAACCTAAGTCCAAGAAATGATGCATTTGAATGTTTTCTTTGTATTCTACCTCGGGATTTTCGGATAACCACCTAATCGTTCCCTTTAAATGACATTCAAACATTCATCCTGAGACTTGGTTGTGATTTGTGTTCATCTTTCATACAGATTCTACATTTCATTAAGACTAGTCTTATTCAAATTATTATTATTATCGGGCTGCCTCCCGGTAGCGCTTTTGTTTAACGTCGTTGGCTCGACAAAAGTAGTATTTACAAGTTATCAACCAAAATCGGAACTTAAGAAGATCAATAGCTTAAGAAAAATTAACAATGCGAGAACCAAAGAAATTAAATTGTCTAGAAACGTACCTCGTTTGGCTCTCGATGCTACCTCCTCCCAGCCAGAGAATCTTCTTTTATCAGACTGTCGAACCATCTTCTTGTGAAAATTACCATAAAGCTCATCCATTGGGGAGTATACAAACTGGACCGCAGAAAATTCATCCTCACAGAGTGGACGAATGTAGTAATCCGGGACCAACATATCTACTATTACCAACTCTCCTAGTGGCTTTACTAAAGATGGCCAATCAATCTCCCGCTCCTCTAGCTCAGTATCTGGCTCTGAAATCTTAGCATAGCAAACTGAATCCTCAACTTTATTCTCAACCTGAACTTCTTCAGTGATAACATCATCATCCTTAACCACCTCACATGTCTCAACCTTTTTCACATACCTCACTAATTCAATCAATTCCCCCACCTTGTCTTGAAGATTTCTTATGGCGGAGTCAGTACTTACCTTGAACTCCTGCATGTCCAATAGTCGCTCTTCCAAGACCTGGTTCAATCGTTCTAATTGCTCTATTTGACTGTCGGTGAATTCTTCTTGTGGCATGGGGGAAAACTGATCGTATTGACTTTGATATATTGGAAGTGAGTAGCAGTTTTCTTGCCATTCCAGACACTTATCAGGTGGCTGAATCTGGTTGAAGCTATCAACACATTGAGCATGAACACCGTAATCCTGATAAGCACCAGGGTTAGGACAACCCTCGTAATATGGTGGCTCATTACTCGAATAACCAAAATTCTGATCCTGATATGCATTAGAGCACTTATAATCCCATGAACCTTGGTTATTTTGCTGTTGATATTGAGGCTCAGACACGAATTGTTGTTGATAAGGTTGGTAGGGGTATTGTTGTTCAGGTGAGTAATATTGATTGAAAAATTCATCCATTTTTGATGAAGGACACTTCTTCAGAAAACGCCTTTTTGATGGGCCATTCCCATTACGTGTCGTTTTGCGACATTTTCCTTAATACAAATCAATTAGCCACTTGACCATCATTTGAGTTGTAGAAGTCCGATTGACTTGATTCAAAATCCATTGGAAAGATTTCTTGAAGATATACAACTTTCATGAAGGAAACTTCTTTAGAAAATGTCGTTTTGATGAGCCATTCGTATTACGAAGATATTTCGGGATTTTTACTAATCCGAATCGATTAATCAATTGACCATAACTTGAGTTGTAGAACTCCAATTTATGTGATTCAAAGTGCGTTGGAAAGCTTATGTGAAGATCTACAACTTTCATTAAGAAGTCATCCCCTGAAAATGCCGTTTTAATGGGCCATTGGTTCGTCGAAGATATAAATCGTTAGTGACACTACGAACCACCGATCCACTTGACCTTTTAAGCTTGTGGCACACTCTTATATCCCCATAAACACCTCTTTTAGGCCTCAAAACGTGTTGTTACTCGGGATTTTGGTTAACCTATAATTCCGCAATAAACCACCAAAATACCAAACGTAAATCCGACACGATACACCGGTTACTAAACCGGTACAAAAACTATAAAAACACGCTAAAAATACGATATTTTATATAATAACTACTACTAACATATTTAGATGAAACATAGGAATTAATAACTCGAACTGATATAAAAATACTCGAAATGATATCAGAAATGGGTTGAAAAGTTATAAAAATAACGGTGAATTTTTCCGTTATCATCACCTACACACATTTCTACATATATGCGGTACTACCCGTATCCAAGGTGTAAGTGAGGACGCAATCAAGCTCAAACTTTTCCCATTTTCCTTGCGAGGGGAAGCACTAGAGTGGTATCACTCTCTCTCCTTCGGAATCCATTACGACCTGGGCCGGACTTGAAAAAGAATTTTTGAGTCAATATTTCCCTCCATCAAAGACGGCCCAGTGTTTGAACGAAATCTTCACATTCCATCAGCAGGAAAATGAATCTTTCTTTGATTGCTGGAAAAGGTTCAAGTCCCTTCTCCGAAAATGTCCCCACCACGGCTTGCCGATGCAAAGGCAAGTCAATACATTCTTTAGCGGATTGACCGAGCTCACTAAAGGCATGGTCAATAGTTCATCTGGCGGGGCATTTTTGAAGAAGACTCCAGACGAAGGATGGGCATTGTTCGAAGACATTGCCAAATACAACTATGCCCCATCCTATCAAGCTATTCAGGCACCTCCTCCTCCTCCCAAGGTCTAGGAAGTGACTATGCAAAATCTGATTGCCATGTTGCAAAAGCAAATGGCTAATTCTCAGCAGACAACATCCCAAATCGTTCCTAATCTGAGTAATCAGACTCTTTCGTTTCCACAGAACTCTCAGGTTCTGTATTGCGAAAGCTGCTATCAACCTGGCCATATGTCCAGCCAGTGTCAGTTTCAATCCCCCGCTGCTCATCAAGTCAACGCTGTTCATAATAATGGACAGTATAATAGAATCACATGCCAAGTATGTGATGATCCGGGGCACACTGCTCGTTTCTGTCCCATGATTGGACAAAGTGCAGAAGTGAATGCTTTTTCTGGCCAGTCTAATCCTAGGTTCAACAACCAATTCTCCGGCCAGAATAATGCTCAAAATCAGGGCTTCGGCCAGAATCCGAGTTTCAATCAGAATCCAAACTCGAACTTCAATTCTAACCCGAGCTTTAATAGAAACCCTGGTTTTGGTTCGAACCAAAGCTCTAATTTTTCCAATCAAACACAAAGGTTTAATCAGAATTGGCCCTCCATTTCCAATTCCAATTATCAGAATCGGCCCAGCCAGCCACAAAATCAAAATTTTTCCAATTCTCAAGGCCCCTCGAATTCCAATGACCTCAAGGCTGAATGGAACTCATTCAAAGAGGAGCAAAACAAGAACATTCAGCTTCTGATGAGTACCAATAAGAACCTTGAAAGACAGATAGGGCAACTGGCTGAGCAGTTAGCATCAAGACCCCCGGGGCATTTGCCCAGTTTTACCGAGAAAAATCCTAAGGGCGGTCATGTTGCTCAGGCCGATTTGAGCAGCAGCCAATGTACTGACCTCGTACCAACAATGCATTATGGACAAGAGGAGGCCAGTACAATGAATTTAAGAAGCGGTACACAGCTGAGTGGTCCCCCTGGCTTCCAGGGAAACCACTAGCCCCTCCTGCCATTGATAAGGCAGGAGGGGAAGTTGAGCACCCATCATCCCCTTGGTCGCAAGCAAGTAATCAGTGGTGATCCCCGATAGGTGAAAAGGTTGGAAATCCTCGGTGGTGATCCCTTGAGGACTGAAAAAGGAAAAGGAAGTCAGGTGGCTGATCCCCTGACTACGAAAGCTTCTGAAAAGACGGTTCGGTGGAAGGATTTGGAAGACAAAGCTATCAGCACATCCTCAAAGAGAGTCTTTTCCGAGAATGACCTGAAGAAGCTTCCGTTTCCACCGAGGAAGAGCAACATTCCATTGGTTGAAGACAAAAAGTACGAAAAGGTGCTAAACCTTCTGAAAAATACTCAGGTAAATCTGCCATTATCCGAGGTCTTGGTCGAGATGCCTAAGTATACAAAGTTCATCAAGGATGTTGTATCTTCCAAGAAGAAGTTAGCAGGAATGGATCAAGCAATTGGTAAGGAGTGTTCTATGGTCAATTGTCAAGACTTACCAACCAAGAGAAGCGACCCAGGCAAATTTGTGCTCACATTGCAGATGGGAGGCCTAGTCTTCCCGAATTCCTTATGTGACCTGGGTGCATCCATCAGCTTGATGCCATTGTCCGTTTGCAATCAGCTTGGTTTGCAGAATCTTCTAGAACCCACTACCATGAACCTGCAGTTCGCTGATAGGTCCTCTAAGAAAGCTTCAGGGATCCTAAGGGACGTATTGGTTCAAATAGATAGGTTTACCTTTCCAGTTGACTGGTACGTCTTGGATATTGAGAAAAGTGAAAGTGTCCCTTTGATTCTCGGAAGACCTTTTCTATCTACAGCTAGAGCCCTCATCGATTGTGATGGTGGGCATGTCACCATTCGAGTTGGTGACCAGGAGGTGAGCTATAGTGTTTCGAAATCTATCAATGTACCTTCTGGATCTCCAACCGGCTGTTCCATTGAGGAGACATCTGATGACTTCAATGACTTCATGGATAAGCAAGTCTTGATTGTAGAGGCGGAATATGAGCGATTGATCGATAATCTGAATAATCATGGTGTGGTCAATCTAGACCAGTTAGCAGCTGAATTTGAGGATGAGCTAAGAGAAGAAGCCTTGGCAGTAGGACCACTGAGTAAGCTCAGCGATGTTGAGTTGAAGAGTGGTGATCTTAAATCAAGTCTAGAGGATCCTCCCGTAGATTTGGTACTGAAGCCGTTGCCTAAACATCTTAAGTATGTGTTTTTAAGAGAAGGTGACAAGCTTCCTTTGATCATCTCTGCCAAGATATCTCGTATAGAAGAGCTTAAATTGTTAAACGTCTTGCGCAAAAATGAAAAAGCCTTTGGATGGCAGGTGGAAGATATCCGAGGGATATCTCCCGACATCTGTATGCACAAAATCAAGACTGAGGAGGGTGCAAAACAAGTTAGACAGCCTCAGAGAAGGCTCAACCCTCACATGCAAGAGGTAGTCAAGAAGAAAATTATCAAGCTTCTAGATATGGGTATCATTTACGCCATTGCAGACAGTGAGTGGGTATCCCCAACTCAAGTAGTTCCCAAAAAAGGTGGAATTACTATTGAAAAGAATGAGAAGGGTGAAGAGATAGCATTGAGGCTCGTTACGGGATACAGAGTATGTATCGATTATCGAAAGCTCAATGAGGTCACACTGAAAGATCATTTCCCCCTTCCATTCATTGACCAGATGCTTGAGCGTCTGGCGGGGCACGCATTCTACTGTTTCCTGGATGGATATTCAGGATACTTCCAGATACCCATCGATCCTGTTGACCAAGAGAAGACTACTTTCACTTGCCCTTATGGGACATTCGCCTACAGGCGGATGCCATTTGGTCTCTGTAATGCCCCGGCCACCTTCCAAAGGTGTATGATGGCAATCTTTGACGGGCTAGTTGAAAAGTGCATGGAGATTTTTATGGATGATTTCTCGGTCTTTGGTCAATCCTTCGATGACTGCCTCGATAATCTTGATCAGGTGTTGTCTAGATGTGTGGAAAAGGACTTAGTGCTTAATTGGGAAAAATGTCATTTCATGGTAGATGAAGGCATAGTCCTTGGCCACAAAGTGTCAGCCAAAGGTATAGAAGTAGATAGAGCCAAGGTAGAAGCCATTGAGAAGATGAGTTATCCTAAGAATGTACGCGAAGTCAGAGGTTTCCTAAGACATGTCGGTTTCTATAGGAGATTCATCCAAGATTTTTCCAAAGTAGCCAAGCCCCTATCTACTCTGCTCAAGGAAGACGTTGAGTTCAATTTCGATGAGAACTGCAAGCAAGCGTTTGAGGAGCTCAAGAATCGGTTAATATCCGCCCCAATTCTTATATCGCCAGACTGGAACTTGCCCTTTGAACTTATGTGCGATGCATCCAACTATGCTGTTAGTGCGGTCTTAGGACAACGAATCGAAGGAAAGTTCCAGCCTATCTATTATGCCAGTCACACACTGAATCCTTCTCAAGTTAACTACACGACCACTGAAAAGGAATTATTAGCCGTAGTCTTTGCTATGGATAAGTTTCGTAGTTACCTGTTGGGTGCTCAAGTGATTGTGTGGACTGATCACGCTGCTTTGCGTTATCTCATGACCAAAAAGGAAGCTAAACCGCGCTTACTGCGTTGGATACTGACCCTCCAAGAGTTTGACGTTCAAATCAAAGATAAGAAGGGCAGTGAGAACGTAGTGGCGGATCATGTTTCTAGGATGATAAGTGAGGAAAAGGGTGATCCTGAAGATATAGATCTTTACTTTCCTCTAGAAAACATCATGTTGATCGATGGCCGCTCTCCTGATGTTCCATGGTATTCGTCTATTGTGAATTACCTTCATGCCCGTTACCTTGACCCCGAAATGTCGTATCAAGAGAAGAAGAAGTTCTTCTCTGATATGAAATATTTCGTTTGGGATGAACCTTATCTGTTCAAGATCTGCAAAGATGGTTTGCTTAGAAGATGCGTTCCTGAATCTGAGCAACAAGAGATTATCGAGCAATGCCATAGTGGACCAACAGGTGGTCACTTTGGTCCTTGGAAGACGGTTGCTAAGATCTTCCAGTCCGGTTTCTATTGGTCTACAATCTTTAAGGATACAGAAGCCTTCTGTAAAGCTTGCGATAGATGTCAAAGAACCGGAACTCTGACAAGGCGTTTCGACATGCCTTTAAAACCCATCTTAGAGTGCGAAGTCTTTGATGTTTGGGGCATCGATTTTATGGGACCTTTCCCGTCATCGTGTGGCAACAAATACATCTTAGTCTGCATTGATTATGTTTCGAAATGGGTGGAGGCAGTGGCCACTCCTCACAATGATCATAAAACGGTCATGAAATTTCTGAAGAAGAACATCTTTGTGAGGTTTGGATGTCCTCGAGCCCTGATCAGTGATGAAGGAACGCATTTCTGCAACCGACCTCTAGAGAAAGTCCTTGAAAAGTATGGTGTTCGCCATAAGACCGGCACACCATACCATCCGATGACTAGCGGTCAGGTTGAGCGGAGCAACCAAAGCATCAAGCAAATCCTGGAAAAGACAATGAACAGTCATAGAAAGGACTGTAGTTTGAAATTGGATGATGCACTATGGGCGTATAGGACTGCTTATAAAACCCCTATGGGTACATCTCCATATCAGATGGTTTACGGCAAGCCATGTCATCTGCCAGTTGAGTTAGAGCATAGGGCTTATTGGGCGACGAAGTTTCTTAACTTTGATTCCCAAACTTGTGGAAAACATCGACTGCAGCAGCTGCATGAGTTAGACGAATTCCGGCTCCAGGCTTACGAAAGCGCCAGGATAAGCAAGGATAAGATGAAACTCCTCCATGACGCAAAAATTAAGAAAAGAGAATTTCAAGTAGGGGAACAAGTTCTTCTTTATAATTCCAGATTACATTTGTTTTCTGGAAAGCTAAGGACACGATGGTCCGGGCCCTTTACGATTCTCAAAATCATTCCTGGAGGCGTTCTAGAACTACTCGGTTATAAAGATCAGCCGTTTCGAGTTAATGGTCAGAGGTGCAAACACTACATTGGAGAACCTACAGGCAAGCCTTTGATTGTTAAATTTCTCGATATCCTTGGATGCGGTGTAAATGAAGTCGAAGACTCTGACGAGATTTCACCCAATCTGTTTTCTGAGGATAACGGTAGTGGTCTATCACATGAAGTTCTAGCCGGTAGTTGGGATATGGAGGACTATGCAAGGGAGCAACAACTCAAACGTCAGCAGAGAAATCTACAAAAGCGAAAGTCGACCATGGGAAAGGTTCAATGTATCTGGAAAACTGTCAAAGCTTTAATCCCATGCGTTAAGTGTCGTTTCTGCAGCCACAATCCTGATCAGAACTTTAACGAGGTAAAGGCGGGCAGAAAAGTCAAATGGCCTGACCCAGGCTGAATTCAACTGGTGTCGAGCTAACGACATAAACCAAAAGCACCACTAGGGGGCATCCTAGATATCCAATCTTGTTTAAGTTTTTCTTAGTTCTCTGTGCTTTAGTATGTTATTTTGGTTAGTTTTACTAAGCTTCTATGTTTCTATCTGTCAGTAGTTGCTTTCTCGATATGGATCTCTACGGAGTTCGCCCTGAGGAGTTCCCACTCATTAGTCGAATCCCGCTGATCACAGTAGATGATGGACCAGGAGGCACGATAGTTCTTCATGTAGATTTTGACATTAGCACTCAGGTTAAGACCATCACGTACGTTATCATTGTTCCACCGTGTTCGGGAGGCAGCGATTTCACGACTGAGGAGTTGCAGGAGGCCATAGGACGTCCTTACACGATCCTTAATGATCCTATGCTGACGGATTTGGCACTAGTGCTGCGGGCTGAGCATTTTAGGGGTGTTGAGGTAGCTGGCGAGGATTGGTGTTTGCAGGATGAGTACGACTTCCCTCCGGCTATCGACATGCTTCGACGTCTCATTCGCTTAGTGGATTGGGACGAGATCTACGCAGATTAGTGTTTCCTTAGTTAGTTTAGCTTTCGTCGAGCCCCGACGTAAAACGGAAGCGCTTGGTGGGAGGCAACCCACTGTTTTATTTTTGTCTGTTTTATTTTCAAATTCTCTCATGATTTTCCATATTGTACTTTTGAATTTTAAATTATCAATAATAAAAGTTTCGCATTTAGTTGTTTTATATGATAAGTTTTAAAAAGGGACAATTTTGTGTTTTTCTTGACTGGACGCCAGTCCGGCTCTCAATTTTCCTGGACGCCCGTCCACATTATGGGACGCCCGTCTGGAAACAAGCTTTTCCATCCTGTATTCAACTTCTTGCCCAGACGTTCGTCTAAAACTATGGACGCCCGTCCGGATGATTCCCTCCAATCCTGTATTCAAATCAAGTCTTAGGACGAGCGTCTGGTACTCTGGACGCCCGTCCAGTTCATCACATTTCTAGACAGACGCCCGTCCGCCGAGTTGGACGAGCGTCCACCACCTGTCTATATATACCCCCTCATGCCATGAAACCTCATTCCTTCGAATTTCAAACCGCCTCACCCGACTTTTGCCCTCCTCACAACCTAAATCCATTGATTCAACACCAAATTGGGCGATTTCAAGTGCTATAGGACGCCCCTGACACCCTCTCATCAATTTTCAAAGCCGAATCCCCCAACATTCCATATTTTTAGAGAATCGGCCACCTATAGAGTCCGACTTTGTTCAAGAAAAATCGGATTTTTGGGGTCAATTTGGGTTGTTTTGGACGTCTATAGAGCATTATCTTCATCTACTCATCATCTTTGGTAAGTTTGTAGCGACTTTTCTTGATTTCTTTCACGTTTTTGTGAGTTCGATCTTCGGGTCGGCTCATTTTCTTGAAATTTATCTCATTTTGTTGTTTTTTCTTCCTGTTTTGGTGTTGTGATGATGTGGTGATGATGGTTGTGGTGGATGGGTTGACATTGTTGAATTGAAATCCCGATTTGGATGTTAAACGGGTACCCTTTGTTGTGCCGTGAATTGTTTTAGTGTTTGTGGTTTTTCAAGTTTAAATCATGGTGCGGATGAAGGGAGTTCAGAAGCGGTTTGGTAAGGGTGTGGCTAGGGAGAGTGGTAAAAAGCGTAAAGAGTTGGACCCTCCCATAGTTGATCCAAATAGGGGTGTAGTGATCCGAGAGCAACCCTCTAGGGCATCACAACAAGCTAGAGCTGATTTGAGAGACGAGTCCACCTCGGAGTCTGAAACTGATTTGGATGTGCCCTTGGCACGGTTTACTAAGACTGCCCGAGGTGGTGAGCCGTCTAGATATGAAACTGCTGAGGAGGTTGCTAGGGAGGATGCCGATGAACCTAGGGCCGAGGGACCCCGAAAGAAAGTGAGACCAGCTGTGCCTATCCCTATGCCTCGTCGGTTTGTCAACTCTAAAGCACATGAGGCCTATACCAAACACTATTTCGCTCGGAATATGTTGGTTGAACGGGCGGTGATAGAGACAAAGGTGGATCCCGTTTTTGTGAAGTTGTTGAAAGATAGGGAATGGGATGCATTGATGAAGATCCCGACTACCCCAGTTAATGATTCGTTGGTTAGGGAGTTTTACGCTAATTTTTCGGAAACCGACTTGAACACGGGGGTTGTGTTGGTTCGAGGTGTTAAGGTTCCCATTTCACCACAAGTTTTTAATGCAAAATATGGGTTGGCAGCGTTTGAAGGGTTGGATTATAAGGAGGAAATTAAGAGAAGGCAGGATTTGGGACAGGATCCCTTGGAGGAATTGAGATTGCAAGTTTGCCCCGATGTTGCTTGGACGCTCAGGCCGGGTGGGGACCGTAAGGAGATTGTTACTACGGTGTGGTCTGAAGATTGGAGAGTCTATTGCCGTTTCATCCAGAGTCGTTTATTGCCGAAGAATAACCTGACACACTTTCACATAGGCGACCATGGAATGTTGTATGCTTTGGTTTTCAAGTTAAATGTCGATGTTGGCCAAGCGATTTATGATGAGTTGGTGTTCAGTCAGAAGAATTACAAGCGGAGTTTGATTGTCCCACATTTGATTCATCAGATATGCATCGATGTCGGAGTGCCGGAGTATAAGCAGGATCACAGGCCTACGAACCCGAGAGGTATTCAAAGAGAAAAACCTCCGCCTGCGGGTGAGTCTGAGGCCGCCCCACCTCCGGTACCTCCTGTCCCTACCATTTCTCCATCGATGCGGATGCGGCTCAGCATGGCCCACAGTTTTAGGCAGTGGATGCTCGATCAGCGAGATATGCAGAACAACATTGTCACTTTGCTTCAGTGTGTGCTTGAGGATAGGCTGCCGAGGGATGAGCGGATTTATGCCCCCAGCGTGGTGGACTATAGTTTCGATGACGACATTGAGCAGGCGATTGCAGCTGTGATTCGCGAGTCGTCTGACGATGAGGAGGATGAGCCCCCGGTAGACCCTGCTACTGCTTCTACTATGCAGCCTGAGCCTACACCGACGACGTCCACTGTTGCTGTCCCTACTTCAGATCCTCCTCGTGCTGATGTCCCTGCTGGTGATCCTGCTGTTATTCCTCCGTCTGATGTGCCGATTCCGCCCGAGTGATCTTGAGATTTTTATGCATTTTCTGCTTGATGTATTTCTTCTTTTTTTTGCACATTCGATCTGGTTGTACGATGACTATTACTACTTTCCTTTTGATGCTTCCATGATTTCTGTACTTTCTATTATTCTCGCTTCTGTTGCTATTTTTCTTAAATCATGTCAACTGTCTAGCACCACGTACTTGGATTGCGCTTTCATTGGTATTATGATCATTTTTAGTTGACGTTTGTTGTTCTATCTCTTTCATTCTTTCCTTTCGCATTATTACATTATTGTGCCCCGTTTTCCCCCGAGACTCTGTTGTTTTGTCGAGTAGTGCAGATCTAATCTTGGTTGAGTTCGGTTTGGACGTTTTTTTTTCGACGCTTTTGCGAGTGTTGTTTCTTTCATGCTCCGGCCTGACCAACACCTCGATTTTCTCCGCGCATACAGCTAAGTTTCTTATCCTTTTACTTTCTGCACAACATGAGGACATGTTGAATTTTTAAGTGTGGGGGAGGGGATAGTTCGATTTGTACTTGTACCTATGCGTACACGTTTAGCATGTTTAGAGTACACGTTTATGCGAAATGAGCGAAATTTCAAAATTTTCCGACACCTTTGTTTTTGTTTTGTCCCGAGTAGGCAGTTCGATTTGAGGTTCATTGTTTTTATAGTCATCTATGCGATATTTCATGTATTTGATAAGTTAGTTGTTTCACCTGACACTATTTTTCACGAGCCATAGTGAATGATGAGCTAATTTATAAAGTTATACCCCGTTTTGGATTGGTAGTTTTCGATTTTTTTATAAGTCATGTGCTTAGTGCTACGCATATATCTCGAGATTTATGATAGTTTGTATTTAGATCCGAAGTATGAGATACTGTGAATATCTAGAGGTTTGAATGTGATAAGTAACACGTAACTAATGTCAAATGAGAAGTTGAAAAAGTTAAATGAATCTATGTGTGTGTCGAAAGCTAGTCGATGATTTGATTGAGGTAGGGTATACCACGTATGTCCTATACCACTATGATGACTAAAAGCTCACGACAGTTAGGGAAAGCTGCCTTATGATTGGAGTAAGGTAGGGGATTATCTCGAAATGTCCTATTCTGCTATGAGGGCAAAAGCTCACCCTAATGTGTGTTTAAAGTGAATGAATTCAATCAACTTAAGTTATGAAATGAAGAAGGCTTAGTTTTCGTTAATCTTATCCCCAGTATAAACTGATAGATATGCTGTAGGGATTATCCTCTGAGTATTTCAGAAAGGCCCTAGATTCATTCGATCATCCTTTTCGGGATATGTCACGTTTGTAGGGTACATCTTATGAGTATCATTTATTACAAATCTACGAGGGGGTATTAGCTAGTTTTGCTTTGAGTTATTCAAGTGTGGTTTAGTGGAAGTTTCCTATGGCTATGCACTTACACGATGGTGACACCTAAGTTATTGAATATATGTTGTATTTGTTTAGATGCCTGTTTTCCTTTCTCGAGCCTAATTTTTTGTTTTGTTTTGCTCGGGACGAGCAAAAGCTAAGTGTGGGGGAGTTGTTAAGGGTGAAAATCTATGTTTTATTATGATATACTTTATGGTATTTTCCCCCTTAATTGGATTAATTGCATAATAAATGGCCCTTATATGGAAATATTGAGCATACTAGGTTTTTAAGGACTTAATTGCAATATTGAATAAATTATGTGTTCTCATCGTGAATTATAATTAATTGGACTTTATTACAGTTTGCGATGTTTGCCCATGTGTTATAGGTATGCTTATCGTGCTCAAATGATGATCAAAAGGGTTAAAATTCGAGCTATAAAGATTTAAGAAGAGATAATGATCGAATGGAGTGGGCAGAAAAGAGATAGAGATGATTTAATCAAGTTTTATTCCAGCTAAACTGGCGTCCAAGTCCCGTCCAGGAGTGGACGGGTGTCTGATAATCCAAACGGGCGTCTAGAGGAAGAATTCAATACTGAGGCATCATGAACTTACTGAACGAACGTTCAGAAGAAGCAGACGAGCGTCCAAGGTGCAAAAAGAAGATCAGAGAGTTTGGACGCTATCCAGACGAACGTCTGCGTTGGAGTTCAGAACACCTGGACGAGGGTCTACTTAACCAAACGAGCGTCCGGATCGCCGACTTAGTGAAACCGCCTCAAATCTTTATAAATACTTGCCTATTTTCACACATTGAGACACCAATTCTACAATTCTCGAACCCTAAACCCTAGGGGCGGCTATAGGCTGCGTTTTTACTCAGTTTTTTCCCAGTTTGATGTTCTTAAATTCTTAGATAAAATTAGTTTAGTTTATGCAATTTACTTCAACAATTCAAGCTATTCAAGGATGCTAAGAGGCTAGGCTTCAATCAAACGAGCATTGTGAAGCCATCCAACTTACATTACTTTTGATTCTTCGGTTATTTTGTAAGTTTTTAAGCAAGTTGTTTCCTTTATCATGTCTTATGTTGATTAATTGCATTTATATCGAAAGATGTGCATGTATGATGTGTTATATTTGATGAAAGTCTTTATAAACATTAGATTACCATGATTTAGGAATAGATCTTAAATCTATGTCAAACGAAAGTTGATAGGTTGGAACTAGGTTAAAACGTTAAAGTTTACATCTTTGTTTATGTTATGACGCGTTAATTTCCGTAAATCGAAAGATAGAAATTAATAGGCGAATCATCTACGAAAGTAGGATTCATACCTTTGATAAGATGAACCACAACTTGGTAAAAACTGCAATATAATCAGGATGAGAGGTTAGTGTTTGTTGGATAGGTGGATCAATGCTCGTTTGCCCACACTAAACTTGATTTAACCCTTGAGACTTGAATTGTTTAGTTAGTTTATTTTCTATTGCACTTCTAGAGTAATTTGTTCGCAACCAAACCTTCCTAGCTTTGGATTCGTCCTCTGTCTAGTTTATATTCAGCATATGTGTTCAGTTTAGTTTTCTTTAATCGCTGTTTAGTTTAGTTTTTCGTGACATAGTTTAGTTAGGCAAAAACTAGGATTTGCATTCGTCTAGTTCCCCGTAAGATCGACCCGGCATTAACCACTAGTACTACGATCCTTATACTTGGGGTTAACCGGATTATAAATTTATTACTTGTTTGTTTCGCATAGATAAAAATCCGTAGACATTTATACTCCTTCATTATCAATGAATAAAAGATAAGTTGAAGTTTACTCTTGTGTTTATCACATTCTCAAACTCTCTTCATGGTATCGGAGCCAGCTGAGTTTTATTCTGCTGCAAAACTCAGAATTTCTTCAAGAATGTCTACTTTTTCTGACAGTTCGTCTTCATCAGTAGACTCACAGTTGCTTCAGCAGACTGGAATCACTGGTGATATTATGGATTCTCAGTTAGCTCTCTTCAAAGAGTTTCTCAAATGGCAGAAGACTGATAACTCTCTCACAGGCATTGCCACTCATACCAAGACAGGTATATCTCATTCCCAACTCAGTAATGGCACCTGGATAGTTGATTCTGGGGCCTCATCTCATATGACAGGAAATAAAAACCTGTTATATAACCTCAAACCCTGTCAGCAGTCTCATAAAATTAAAACTGCTGATGGGTCTATTTCATATGCTCAAGGTTTTGGAATTGTTCAACTTACTGATAAAGTTTATCTTAAAGATGTCCTGTTTGTGCCAAAGCTAGACTGTAATCTTATATCTGTCAGTAAACTCACTAAGGACCTTAATTGGACAGTCACTTTTAAAGACAATCAGTGTATTTTCCAAGATACTTATTCACAAGAAGTAATGGAAAGAGCCAAAACTTGCTCAGGACTATTTATTGTTCACCCTGCTGAAGACAGAAACCTGAAAACTGAATCTGCCTCAGCAGCCTGCTCTCAAACTGTAGACAATATTATGTTATGGCATTATAGATTAGGACATCCAAGTTTTGGTTATTTAAAAACTTTAACTCCTGAATTATTTAAAGGATGCAATCTTAATGATCTTCAATGTGATATATGTCAGTTTGCCAAACTCACCAAATCTGTGTATGCTAAATTACCTCACTTGCCCTCCTCACCTTTCACCTTAATTCACAGTGATGTATGGGGGCCCTCAAGAGTGAAAAGTATAACAGGGAAAAGGTGGTTTGTAACCTTCATTGATGATCATACCGGAAACACTTGGCTTTTCTTAATGAAAGACAAATCAAGTTGGACCTATCTTCCAAGAATTTTATCACATGGTCTCCACCCAATTTGATACTAAGATCAAGATCTTAAAGACTGATAATGCTCGAATACTATGAGTCTAACCTCAGGAACTTCTTGACAAACAGAGGAATTGTTCATATCAGTAGTTGTGTGGAAACACCTCAGCAGAATGGGGTTCTGAAAGAAAGAACAGGCATCTGCTGGAAATGGCCAGATCAATCATGTTCACTACACATGTTCCTAAATACATGTGGGGTGAAGCTATACTGACTGCAACTTATTTACTCAATAGACTTCCCAGCAGAGTGTTAGGTTTCAAAACTCCACTCCAAACCCTACTGACCACACACTCCTGCCATCATCTTGTTTCCCAGTTGCCTCCAAAGATCTTTGGTTGTACTGTGTTTGTGTATATCCATGCTCAACACAGAAGCAAACTTGATCCTAAAGCTCATAAGTGCATTTTCCTTGGATATGCACAGGACAGGAAAGGTTACAAGTGTTACTCTCCTACTGAAAAGAAATTTTACAATTCTATGGATGTGAAATTCTTTGAAAGGACTCCATATTACAGCAAATCTACTGTGCCAGTCATGGATGGAAACCTGATTGAGATTGAACTAAGTCCCTTCCCTCAGCAAACAATTTACCCTCAGTAGAGTCCTAACCCTCAACAGACTCATATTACTGACCCTCAGCAGTCTGCTGACCCAGAGCCTGCTGAACCAGAATCTGCTGGACCTCAGCAACCTACTGAACTAGAGTCTGCTGGACCTCAGCTTATTGACTCTCAGCAGTCTACTGAAGTGGATGACAGACCTATTGCTCTAAGGAAAGGGAAAAGATCATGCACTGATCATTCTATTCATACTTATTTATCTTATGATCAGTTGTCTCCTGTCTTTGCCATGTTTACACAGGACTTGGACTCTCACTCTATTCCTAAAAATATTCAGGAGGCTCTTCAAAATGATAAGTGGAAGGCTCTGTTAAAACAGAGATGACCGCCTCCTGGATAATCATACTTGGGATCTCACTCCACTTCCTAAAGGCAAGAAGACAGTCAGCTGCAGATGGTTATTCACAATCAAGTACACTGCTGATGGCACTATTGACAAGTATAAAGCCAGATTGGTTGCAAGGGGTTTCACTCAAACTTATGGCATTGATTACAAAGAAACTTTTGCACCAGTGGCCAAACTAAACACTGTCAGAGTGCTACTTTCTCTTGCTGTCCAACTTGACTGGCCTCTTCACCAACTGGACATAAAAAATGCTTTCCTAAATGGGGACCTTACTGAGGAGGTTTATATGACTATACCTCCTGGTTTTATCAATCCTCATACTCAAGGCAAGGTGTGCAAACTGAGGAAATCTCTATATGGCTGAAGCAATCACCAAGGGCATGGTTTGGAAAATTAACAACTGTGGTCAAAGCTGCTGGATATCACCAATGCAATTCTGATCACACTATGTTCATCAAGACAACCAACCAGAAGAGGTCTATTCTTATTGTCTATGTGGATGATATCATCCTTACTGGAGATGACTCTACTGAGATTCAAAATTTGAAGACTCTACTGGGAAAGGTGTTCCAAGTCAAGGATCTGAGCTACCTCAAGTACTTTCTTGGTATGGAAGTAGCTAGAAACACCAAAGGCATTTCAGTCTCCCAAAGGAAGTATGTACTGGACCTGCTGAAGGAAACTGGCATGCTAGGGTGCAAACCTGCTGTATCCCCAGTAGACCCCAGTCATACCCTGTTACATGGTGACATTGCTGTCAGGAAAGAACAATATCAAAGGCTTGTAGGGAAACTCATCTACCTCTCCCATACAAGACATGATATTGCATATGGTGTCAGTCTGGTTAGCCAGTTCATGCATTGCCCTACTGAGCAACATTGGGATGCAGTGAATAGAATACTGAGGTATTTGAAGTCCACTCCTGGCCAAGGGTTACACTTTACCAAGTCTGCTGATAGATCCATCAAGGTCTATACTAATGCTGATTGGGCTGGATGCCACATAGATAGAAGGTCTACCACAGGCTACTGTTCCTATGTATGGGGCAATCTTGTTACTTGGAGGAGCAAAAAACAACCTACTGTGTCTAGAAGCAGTGCTGAAGCTGAACTCAGGGCACTTGTTTTAGGCATTTGTGAAGCTCTTTGGCTCAAAAGAGTACTTACTGAACTTCAGCAACCTATTCAGCAACCTATCACACTCTGTTGTGATAATAACTCAGCACTATGCATGGCAGAGGATCCAGTCCATCATGACAAAACAAAACATGTGGACATTGACAGACACTTTCTGAAGGAGAAGATTGATGCCAAGATTATTCAACTCCAGTATGTTCCCTCAGAAGATCAAAATGCTGATATTCTTACCAAGGCTATTCCACCTCTTATGTTCAGCAGACTAAGTAGCAAACTTGGCTGCATCAATATATACAGCCCAGTTTGAGGGGGGGTGTGGAAATATCACTCAGCAGTCTGATGAGGCTCAGCAGGGTGATCAGCAGACTGCTGATCCTCATGATCACAGCAGACTATGTCGTGCATAACTTTATTTGTACACTTTATTTATTTGTAAAAGACATATTAATTGTGATACATATAAACAATTAATATGTCAAACTCTAGTTTACTTTATGTCATAGACATAGACATAGATTGTACTTTTACTTTTTTGCTTTTGTGCCGCCCACATCTACATACTCAAGTGGCCGCCCTAGCTAGCTAGTCTCTCTCCAAATTGTATCTATTTATACTCCTTCATTATCAATGAATAAAAGATAAGTTGAAGTTTACTCTTGTGTTTATCACATTCTCAAACTCTCTTCAATTAGTATACGTTAAGGTCGAGTATTTGAGCCCTGTAGCAGGGTCGTGTTTTGCTCAAGTTGATTAAGAAGTGCTATAAGACCAAAAAAATAAAAATAAAAATTATTTTCAGTAGATGTGATTCAAACCAATGTCATAGCAGAGAAAGATGTAGACTTATATTGATGAAGTTTGTAGAATTATAAACACAAAATAAAATGCGGAATTATTATTGATGAACTAAAAGTCACAAGTTAAGTTACAATGCAGCTGATCATGTTGTATTTATAGCTTCATACACCTCATGAATCAGTCAGAAGTATGTTACAAACGGTTATAACAAACTATAAAAGAATAACCGTTTTCTAGATTACGTCATGCTAGGTTGATCAGCAGGCTGCTGGGTTTCCATACTGTCAGCATGGTACATCAGCTGAATGCACTCAGCATTCCCATCAGTCTCTATACTGCAACACCCCCGCTCAAGCTGAGAGTGGTACATGAACAACTTGCACTCAGCATTCCCTTCAGCTACTTGAATTCTTGAAGATCTTTGAAATTCCTAATTTGTCTAGTAGATAGGAGAAAATAGGTGCATCCAAGGCCTTGGTGAGAATGCCAGCTACTTGTTCTTTTGTGTTGACCAGAAGGAGTTTGACAAGTCCTGATTTGACTTTGTCTCTCACAACATGACAGTCAATTTTGATATATTTTGTTCTTTCATGAAAGACTGGATTATGAGCAATATGCATTGCACTGGCATTGTCACAAAATAACACAGCAGACAACTGAACTGGAACCTGCAAATCTTGTAGTATATAAATCAGCTACTGAATTTCACAAACTGCATTTACCATAGCTCTATATTCAGCCTCAGATGAGCTTCTAGCTATTGTTGCTTGTTTCTTAGCCTTCAAAGAGATTGGAGCATCTCCTAGAAACATCATATAATCTGATACTGATCTTCTTGTTTCAGGACAACCAACCCAATCACTGTCTGTAAAACCTTTGAGTACAGGGTTTTTGTCTGCTGGGAATAGAATTCCTCGACCAGGGTTAGTCTTCAAATACCTTAGCAGCCTGTAAGCTGCCTTCATATGATTTTCTGTAAGAGTGTCTAGAAATTGACTTAGTTGTTGTACCGCAAAAGCAATATCTGGTCTGGTAAAATGAGGTAAATCAATTTACCCACTAGTGATCTGTATGCAGTGTTGTCTTTTAGAAGTGATGAATCACCATGTTGTAAAGTCTACTTAGACTCCATAGGTGTTTTAGCAGGTTTGTCTCCCAAAAATTCATATTCTTCGTGGAGGTTAAGTGTGTATTTCCTTTGTGAAAGGGCTATACTTTTTGGACATCTATCAGCCTCAATGCCTAGGAAATATCTCAATTTTCCAAGATCTTTGATGGTGAACTGCTGATGTAGCGCATCCTTTACTTGTTGAATCAACTCTTCATTAGGGCTACCATCTATGATGTCATCCACATATACCAATAAGGCAATAAAGGACTGTCCTCACCCTTTTGTGAATAAACTATAGTCATTTTTGGATTGAATGAATCGTTGAGCCTCCAAGGATTCAGTTAACTTGTAATTCCATTGTCTGTTGGCTTGTTTGAGGCCATAAAATGACTTGGTAAGTTTGCAAACTTGGTTTGGTTTAGTTGCTGCGCAACCTGGGGGTAACTGCATATATAATTCTTCATGTAAATCTTCATGTAGAAAGGCAGTGTTGACATCCATTTAATGTAGATGCCAATTATTGGCTGCTGCTGCTGCTGCTAAGGTTCTAATTGTAGTGATTTTGACAACATGGAAAAGGTTTTTTGATAATAAATTCCATATGTTTGAGTGTAGCCTTTTGCTACTAGTCTTTCTTTATATCTCTCTGCTGAACTATTAGGGTTGTGTTTGACTCTGTACACCTATTTGCACCCAATGGGTTTCTTTCTTGGGGGTAGATAAACTAATTCCCATGTATGAGTCTTTTGTAGATCTTCAGTCTCTTGTTGCATTGCTTTCTTCCATTCATCATGCTTGATAGCTTGATTATAAGTCTTAGGCTCTTTAACAGCATCAATAGCATTGATGAATCTGGTATAATCTACTGATAGGTTATCCAGACTCATGACTGTACTAAGCAGGTGTGGAGTCTGCTGAACAGTATGAACACCACCTTGATAAAAGGTTGGTGATTTTCAAGTTCTGGTGGATCTTCTTAGTTGTGGAGGTTCAGGTACCTGGTTTTCTGGTGCATGCTCTTCATTAGATGCCTCAACTACAACCGACCCTATACTGGTCTGCTGATTCATTCAGAAGATCATAAAAAATGTCCATTACTGGTAAAGGAACGAGCATGTCAGCAAGATATCTAGCCTTTCCTAGTACCTGTTGAAATAGAGGAAAATAAGTCTCATGAAATTGAGTATTTTTAGCAACAAATATATGTTTGTTGGAAATGTCTAAGAGAATAGCACCCTTTGATGTATTTGAATTTCCAAGATAGACACAAGTCCTACATCTTGAGTCAAATTTTTTCCTCTACTGCTGAAGTGTGCAAGAAAAGACTAAGCAACCAAAAACTTTAAACACATAATAGTCTGGTTTAGTCCTATGAAGACTTTATGTGGAGTGCTTTCTTTCAGCAGTGGTGTATGTGTAACATTAATCAACTTTACAGCATGTAAAAGACAGAAACTCCAATATTCAATGGGTAGATTACTCTGGAACCTCAAACCTCTTGCAACATGCAGGAAATACTGATGTTTCCTTTCAACAATACCATTTTGCTTAGGTGTACTTATACATGATGTCTGATGTATGATACCCTGCTGAGCATAAAAGTCAGTAAGTTAAAATTCAGTGCCATTGTCAGATCCAATTACTTTAATAATCTTATGAAACTAAGTAGAAACAAATTTAACAAAAGATTTAACAAGGTCAGTGGCTTCAGATTTGTGCCTCATAAGAAAAACCCAAGTAAATCTTGAAAAATCATCTACAACAGTAAGAAAGTATTGTTGTCCATTGACAGTATGCTGTCTCAAAGGACCCTAAATGTCTATATGAACAAGATCAAAAACAACATTTACAGCAGTAGTACTTTAAGGAAAATGATTTTTCTTTAGTTTAGCCATAGGACAAACATAACATAGATCATGATTACAAAATTTGACATCAGCAAACTGTGAACTAAAGACTTGCAGTCTTTTATCTGGCAAGTGCCCAAGTTTGTAGTGCCATAAAAATGCATCATCTAATATATCAGATAAGGTGTGATTTTCTACAGCATTGGTAACAGAAAGTCTTATTGGCTGATCCATGACATAAAGCCCTCTGTGTAACTCAGTTGAACCAATCATTTTCTTGTTCTTTTCCTACAAAACACACTTGTTATCAGAAAAAACAACTGCAACTTTTGTATGATTAATAAAAGAGAGTAAGGATAAAATGTTATACTTAAAACCAGGGATGCAAAACACATCATGTTGGACCAATTGAGGGTTTACCCTTACTTGTCCTATATGAGTGATAGAGACATTATTTCCATTACACAATCCTATTTTTATACCAGATGAAGGTTTGAGATTGGTTAATAGATCTAATGATCCTACAATGTGATCTGTGGCACCAGAGACCAAGATCTATTGTATTGATCTTACTAAATTTAGATAGCCTATTTCTATAGCAGGTGAGTAGTGTGTGAAAATATCAGCAGTTAGACCAACAACAAATCCTGCGTGTCTAGGAAGATCATTCAGTAGAGCCATCAACTTGTCAAGTTTCTGTACAGTAAGATTGGGAAACCCCGGTCCAGCAGATCTACTTGGTTCCTGATCTTCTTCTGCTGATTGTTCCTCTTCTACCATATTGGCTTTTTATGATTTGAAACCAGGAGAAAATCCATGCTTTTTGTAGCAAGTTTCTTCAGTGTGACCATTGAATCCACAAAAACAACATTGTACCTTTTTGGAATTATTTGATCTGACAGTTGCAGCAAGTACATAACTTGGTCTGCTGACTAATTGAGTTTTCCCTTGTCCATTCTTCTGTGACAATAGAATCATGGAATCTTGATTCTTGGCCTTGTTATCCACATACAACTTCTATCTTTCAAACTTGATCGCCATTGCTAAGGCATCATGAATCTCTAGAAAGAGCACCATCAACATTGTTTGTGAAACCATTGGCTCAAATTCATCCCTCAAGCCTTTAAGGAATTTCATGACATGTTCAGCCTGCATATGATCAATCAGAGTGATAATTGCGTTGTAGTGACATTGAGGATCACAAGAACATACTGTTACATGCCTAATGGACTTAATTTCTTTCCAAATAATCCTTAACTTTGTGAAATATTGATTGATAGAATCCGTGCCTTGTTTCAGTAAATGCATTTCTTCAAGAAGATCTGAAAGTCTTAAGGCATCAACATTTGAAAATCTTGTTGTAAGATTCTTCCAAACTGCATGTGCATTCTTGAAATACATCAATGATAAGCGATTTTGCTACTATCAAAATAAAATTTATAAAACTCGAAAACCTAATGCAAAACTCACTTTTTAACCGACATTGGATCGGGTCAATCGTAGGTAGTGCGTTCGGAGTACGAGGTCGATCCCACAGAGAATCGTCGTTTATCTAGTTCGATTAATTCTTCGAACTCTAAACTAAAACAGAAAATAAACTGGACAGAGGATTGTCAGTCCAAAGCCAGGAAAGATAATTGCGGACAACATAAATAAAAACTATAAACTACGAAAAACAGTAAAACTAACTAACACTGAACAAACACGAACAAACAATGATCAACCTCTTCTCAGCAACCATCACCCTACCGAAAGAAATAAGATAGACAAACATTCATTCACAAGTTATCTTGGATTATTATCTTATCTAAAGAAGTGTTTCCTCTCTCGATTTATCACGTCATTAATTAGTTTACCTCTCGGTCTTAACTAATATCGATACAAATCAAAGATATGGATTAAATCCTAATCTAACAACATTATCCCTCAACTTCCGTTTGTTGGAATAATAATTGCTAATCTCTCTCACGGCAATCTAACGAATCTATTAACTTTCGTTACCTAAATTCGATTAATATAAAGCATCTCAAAACATGAAAGAGAACAAGAACAACGTAATGAAATAAACACATGAAAAATCTCATCTTTCCGGTAACGGTGATATCCCTCAACTTCAATCTAAGAAAATCTTGCAATCAATTAATCAAATTGTGATCCTCTCGTAAATCTAGATATTTAACCTACGAACTTTCGTTATGTATAGATTAAAAATCTAATCTTTCCTATGGTGATCTAAACTACACCGACTTCCGTCATACGGTAGCATCAAATCATGCAATCATCTTTCGATATAAAATTGCAAGATACAAATAAACATAGGAAAAGAAACAATTGAACTTAAAAACTTACAAAACATCCCAGAAAAATGATCAAGGTGCTGCTGCAAAAAGGAAGTTTCATGGCTGCTTCATGCTCACGGCTTTATTCAAACAAGAAAGAAGGAAAACGAAAGAAAATACGATCCTAATCTAACCTCGGATCACCCGAGCACAAGGCTCGGGTGACCGGCCTTGAAAACCTCAGAGTGGTGGCTGCTCCTCTAGGGTTTATGTGTGAGAAAATATGGTATCTTTAGGGTTAGAATCGCAGCTGTATTTATAGAGTTTTGATAGAGTTTTGAGGCGGCTGTGCTGAGTCAGCGGTTGGACGCCCGTCCTCTATCTTGGACGCCCGTCCACTCCCTGGACGCTAGGTCAGACGCCCGTCCACTCTTCAGAATAATTATTTTCAGCTCATAAATGTTTTGGACGCCCGTCCAACATCTCTGGACGCCCGTCCCACCTCTGGACGGGACTCTGGACGCTCGTTCAGCTGGTCCAACTTTGAAATCTTCAACAGCACCTTCCTTGAACTTTATTTTCTCCATCCAAATTCGAGTTTTTCTTCTTGTCTTCTAGAGAATCCATGACTTTGAGGGATTTAATCATCCTTTAAGTCAAATTTGTGTATCTACAATGTAGGAACAACATACCAAAACGTAACATAATTCCAAAATGATATAAAATCACCATTTAAGCGCATAATTCGTTACGTTTTGTAATTTAACTATTAAAAACATCACTTGCTCAATATTTCACTATAAAGCTCGATTTCTATGAAATTCATAAGATTATGGGGGAAATTGATATAAAATATATACTTAAAAACCATACAATTTGACCTTTAACAATCAACCATTGAGCAATGGTGTTGTCAACAGAATTTAAGATCCATGATCTCACCATTGTATCACACTGTCTCCATGCATGTAAGTCTGCTGAATTTTCTTCTAGCCTTTTAATTGTGCCGTTTATGAAGCCAATTTGATTTTTGGTGATCAGTACCATCTCCATGGAAATTTTCCATGGATTGTTGTTATTGCCATTCATCAATGGCTGAACAAGAACCCGAGAAGGATTCTTATTAGGATGAACATAGAATGGACTGGGGGGACTCATTTCTTGTTTCTTAGCTTCCATGGCTATCAAGAACTCCATAATTGATCACAAATCAATAATGAAAGTGAAAAAACGATCAAGAACTGATCAAAAAACAAGAAATTGATGATAGTTTACTCTCAAGAAACTGAAATTTTAGAAAAGATGAAGAACACTCTTAAGATTCTTCAAAGATTGAAGAGAAAACACAGGAAAGCATTCAGAAGTTCTCAAATTTCTGCTCTGATACCATGATGAAGTTTGTAGTATTACAAACAAAAAATAAAATGTGGATTTCTTATTGATGAACTAAAAGTGACAAGTTAAGTTACAATGCAGCTGATCATAGGGTATTTATAGCTTCATACACCTCTTGAATCAGTCAGAAGTAAGTTACAAATGGTTACAACAAACTATAACAGAATAACCGTTTTTTAGATTACATCATACTAGGTTGATCAACATGCTGCTAGGTTACCATACTGTCAGTAGTTTACAACAGCTGACTGAACTCAACATTCAATTCAGCCTCTATACCGTAACATAAACCGTTGGAGTGTGATAGCAAAATAACTAACTGCTAACTTTAACCGACAGAGTATCGGGTCAACAGTAGTATAGTGATAACAAGGTCGAATCCACAAGGAACGGAGTTTAAGTACCAAAGTCGACGTAGAACTTGGTTCAGGTCAAGATTGCGGTGGAGAGATATTACACTAGTGCAAAAGTAAAGATTAACTAACGGTTGTAGTTCTAGTTATTAAAAGGTATAGCCGAATTATGATCCAACGAGTTACTTTTACCCCTAAGGGAAGACTTGATAGGGAGCGTGTTTTAACCAACCTACCTTTCCACAGTAATTTAACGACATCCACGGGTGCCAACTCCTAATTTTGGTGTTAAGGTCTGAACAACTCTCGCTCAACACCTTATGTGAAGTTAATTAATTTTCCCTTTAGAAAACCGATTAACCTAACATGATTACGCTCTTAGAGTCGCTCGAACAACGATGACAAACCTCTGTATTGGAAACGGTCCTAACAACTAGGCCGAATCTACGCAACGATCCCAAAAACCCATTTTCCCACATCTCACCGCAAAATGCATTTATAGGTTCGATATGTGTGACAGTGAACTAGGTGATCAATCTAATTCAAAGACGTTTAGAATAAGTTTTAGGACGTGGATTACTCATTAAAACATTATATTACGCTCTACACAACTCCCTTTTAATCCCCCTTAGGGTGTTTCACTCGTTTTTACATAATTCGACTATACATAGATTTAGTTACTCATGATGGTGATAACAACGGAATGATTAAAGGAAATTATACTAAAGACAGTAAGTAAAAGCGAATTCAACATCATATGAAAAACAGTAAATAAGTGCATAATAATATAGATATATATATATAGAGAGATATATAGTTATATAGATAATATATATATATATATATATATATATATATATATATATATATATATATATATATATATATATATATATATATATATATATATATATATATATATATATATATATATATATAAGCATAAATATAAATATATGTAGATCTAAACTTACAAGCAAGAAGATGGAGATGTATATATATATTTTGGAACCAAACAAGAAGGAAAAACAAGAAAGAAAGAACCAGAAAGAGGAAAATGGATGGAGATGAATGTATATATGTTGGAACATGAAAGGAATGGCCCAAAATGCAAGGGGCTAGCCAAAATGATGTGTTTTGAGCCTTATTTATAGCCAATTTCTTCAGAACCGGTTCGAACCGGGTGGGAACCGGTTCGAACCGAGCTGAACCGGTTCGAACCGGCAGTTGGTCGGTTCGAACCGGCCAACTGTCTAATTGATTCAGCTGTTAGGTAAAATGCCTATAACTTGAGTTGTAGACCTCCGATTGACGTGATTCAAAATGCGTTGGAAATCTCTTTCAAATATCTACAACTTTCATGAACAAGTCATCCCCTGAAAATGCCTTTAAGTTGGGTCAAATGTCTGTTGAAGATAGATTACGGTAGTAGCGCGTAGGAAAAATGATCCGTTTTGAACTTGTTAGTTTGTGGCATCTTCTCCTATCCCTCAAAATACCTCCTTTAGGGCTCAAAACATGTCGTTACGTGGGATATTTTGATGGACTTGGGCTCCAAGTATGGCCTTGGGCTCCAAGTAATCCTTCTTCAGTCAGGCAAAACTCTCGTCTCGTTATTCAGTCTTCAATTCTGTCCCGCAGTAAATCTTATCTTTCTTTCCTGAACACAAAAAAACGAACCGCGAGTAATTCCGACAATAAAAGTCAAAAAGTACAGTATTTGTATTGTGGATATATTTTTATACTAATATATAAAGTGGTACAAAACTTATAAAAACACGATATTTTATATAATAGTTAGTACTTATTTATTTTTATGAAACCTAGGAATTAATGACTTGAATTGATATGATAATGCTCAAAATGATATCAGAAACATGGTGAAATGTCATAATAATAACAGTGAATTTATCTGTCATCAGAGTGCTCAAACAAATTTCTCAAGAATCAGACTTAAACCGTTGGAGCGCCCAAACAAATTCCTCAAGAATCAGACGCGCGTATATTTAACTTACGTTTCGTTCAATTTTATTAGAAAATTGCTTTTTTTACCCAATTGTTGGGTATAGGATATTTTATGTAATAGATTAGGTCGGGGCACCAATCCAGTCCATCTCGTATTTTCTTTTTTGTGGGCGTGCTTATTTACTTATTTATTTACATGCTAGATGTATGATAGAATTATATGTGATATATTGTTATACATAATTAGATCTTACTCTTTGCATATCATACATGTATATTTGTATGTTGGATCCCACATATAAATTTTTGATAGAAAAATTATCGGAACCTTGATGTCATGACAAATGTTGTTGGATTGACAGCTATGGATTCCGTTAGCTAGGCTTTTTATGTTATAAAATTCATAAATTTCGTATATGATACAAGTTTGATTTAAATGTCAAAATGTGCAAAAGGTGATTGATCCTTTTATTTAAGTCCTCTATTTATAAGGTGAAATCCAAAAAATATCTCAGCTGGAAGTGGAAACAAAAACAGGGTCACTGATGAAAGATTATGATTGAAGGAAGATGGTACAAATCATGAATGAAAATCCATGGGACTTATCATTCAATCACTATTGTTGAAAATACTCTAAGTTCAATTGGTGTAGACACAGAGCAGACCGGTGGACCAACCGATACTGATACCAGAAAAGCTAATGCACAAGAATGTGAACTTCAAGCAGCAGAAGTGGCTCATGAGTCTGCCACCCAACCAGATCAGACTCCACTATAAATTGAAGCAGAACAGCCAATTGAAACCACGATATGGCTACTATCAGAAGCGGAACAAAATCTGCCTCAACCAGACTCTACAAAGCACACCATTCGTATTAAGGATTTTGTAGAAATTTCAAGGCTCCGAGAGCTAGATCTGATACATACTATGCTCGAGAGTTTCCCAGAGTTTATCCTGATCATGTAGATCCATCATCCTTTGTATGCCCAAAAGATAAGAATAGTCAATTGGATGAAGTGGAAAGTTAGTCCATTTGAGATTCAGGACCAAATAGATAGAGATATAATGGGAAAAGAAGAAGCCTGGATGCGTGATCTACTCAGACGAGATGAAGTACAAGTTCACTCAGAGACTAGCTTCCTCGACCTATTTGATCCTTGGATACTGATCAATGTAACCTACAATATTCTGAGGGAACTTACAGAAAAATCCTCAGGACCAGAGCCTGCCATCTCAGATAACAATGATAATGACAATAATATCCATGATGGCAATGTTGGAAAAATTCTGCAAAACCAATCAATGAACCGGCTCAACAGACTGAACCCATTGAAGAAACTGAAATTCTTGGAGAGAGTGATCCAGGGTTAGAGATCAATCATTCAGAAAGAGAACCAACTCAGAGGGAACAACAATCATCCCCGCATTCAGCTCCATATGAAGGTCCTAGTCTGATGGATATCACAAGAGATATACAGTATGATGTTGACTGTATCCACACACATCTTCAATGCAGACATGGTTTAGATGGAAGAGCATTACCAAATCTGACATACATGATCTCTGAATCAAAAGTTGAGACGTCAGGATTGAGGGATGAGTTTGCAACCTATGCCAACAACACACAAGCTACTTTGAGCTATATGATCGATCAATGCATGGTCGATAAACATCAAGAAGCGTTGGCATAAATTAGCACAAATTTATCAGGAAGCAGGCATGACCACACCTGCTACAAGATTGATCGACTAGAATGAAAAATGAGGGCACATGTCGATTCAAGTGCATCTGGCACATATGTGCGGATTCAGAACGTTCATGAAATGGTGGCCTCGCTATCCTCCATCCTCAATGAATTCACTTGTAATCAATCGAACCTGAACAACATTTTTATGACCTCCCTTTTAGATAATGCCAAAAAGAGGGATGATGAAATGAAAGGTGATGCTGCTGCTGGAAAAGGGAAAGAGAATTTCTGAGTTTGAAGATCTGAAGTTGAAAGTTTTTGCATTCTATAGATAAATCTGAAAAAAGGAATGAGGGTTTATAAAGGACAGATGGACAAGAGTCTAGAGGAAACTTGAAAGAAGACCATACTAGTGTTTTGCGTTATTTTGCTTTTATTCCATCTGTACTTTCATTTTGTGAACAATCTGTACCAAACCCCTCTCTATCTATAAAAAATCTATCTTTTCTCCACAAGTCAAATTCTCTTTGACTTCATTACTTATGGTTGAACTTTAATCATCTATCTTTTACATGATTTGTTTTGGCATCATAAAAAAGGGAGAATTTGTTAGGTCCTTATAGACTAGAAGTTTTGATGATACCAAAATAGTTGGTTTAAAAACCAAGTATAATTTTTCTTAGTAGTGTGACATGCGAATTGTATAGGATTAGTCAGAGTTTGTCTTTTTATTCATAGTGTAAGATAGTACAGGCTTGAAGACTTGAAGACTAGAAGACCAAACTCCTGTCCAACCATCTATCAAGACTACACAAGACAGAATGAACAGAGGCAAAGCAGACCGGGAAACTATGCAAAAAGAAGACGAATAAAAGTAATGAAGACCAAACGAGTTAAGTGTCAAGAATCCGGACGAGAAAAGGATCAGATCAGAGACTACCAAATGCTCTCAAGTGACTAAAAGACAAATGAACTGATAAATTAAAGGGTGTGTAGCTATCCATCCGATCAACTTTTGGTCTAACGGCTACGAAATCATACAAGTGAAGAAATAGAATTTGATGTTATAAAGTTATCTTCTAGAATACAAGTACAAAGGCTCCAACGGTTAAAAAACTGAATGGGGAAATTTTCAAAATACAAGGGACAACTCCGCAATCAATCAGAGCCACTCATTCTTGAATGGCACACTTACCATACGAAGACTATAAAAGATGGAGAAGAACAACAGTTGAGCGGAGAGAGTTGAGTAATCTGAAAGAAAAGTTAAGCATCGAGAATTCTAAGTCATCTCTCAACAAGATCATCTCAGAAGCTTACTAATCCAAATCTAGAAATCAAGCAGATCAACAATTGAACTTAACAGAAACTATCCAGTGATCTACTTGATCATGAGTGCTGCAATCAAGATCAAATCCAACTGAAAGATCTCACCTTTTTTTTCATTAATTTGATGCAGCACCAACTCATGTTTATCAACCAAGTTCTCAAGAAAAGGGCGAACCTGTTGAAGCATCTGCAGGGTGTGAAGGAACAGCGAAGAAGACAGAAGAGCCGTAGGAGAAAAGTTGTTCTTCAGACGAGCTGCGTTGTAGACCACTGAAGCATCTGCGGGGTGTCAAGGATTGCCTACATAGGGTGTGAAGCATCTACGGAGTGTGAGTCTTATGCGGGGTGTCAAGGAAACTTACCTATTGTATTAGTCTAGAGTACAATAGTGATACCTCCTGAGTCATGGGAGAAGCGGTCACGTAGGAGATTACGCCACTCCGATGATTGATGACATTTCATGTCTCATTTATTTTCAGCACTTTACATTCAGTACTTGCATACTCTATATCACACTACTCAACACTAAAAACCAAGCTCACGACTTATTTTGAAACATGTCATTATTCCGTTGCACTTACTTTCAGAAGATATCCAGACCAGTAAAACCAGACCAGCTTCTTGCTAGTCTGTTCTTACATATCAGTATTGTTTTTATGTAAGAAACTCCAATATTGAAGAGAGTTCATGTAACTCCCCGATCCCGGACACCAAGTCCTTATCCGGAAAAGGAACATTCGGCACGTATAAAATAAAAGTAAATTCATTTTATACGTAAGCCTCTATTACGTCGTATCAAACAAAAGCATAACGGAAGCAAAAACTCGGGTATAAAAATTTTCAAACGTCTAAGAATAGATACATGAAAATCTAAAGATAGAAATGTAACTTTATTACATTCGAGTAAGTACGAAAATCCCAAAGAAAGTAAAGTACAACAAATCTAGAGAGACCAAGGGTCTACCTCAAAAGTATAAAAAGTACTCCAAAGGTAAAAGTAAAGCAGTAATGATTAGTCTTCAACGATCGCCGTCAAAGGTCGTCGTCGAACTCCTCTTCGAAAACCTGTTCGTCTTCTCATCCCCAAACACATAGAAAAAGTATGCATTCGAGGTAAGTACAACGTACTTAGAAAGAAAGACAAGCTATGATAACAACTATAGATTAAAAGAAAAGATACTTATTTAATTAGTTATTTAAGTGAGACCGACTCAATCTAGGGTTCACTTCATGCTCATCTACATGTTGTGACTAACTGTTTCTAGCTTAACCTATCTATGTTACAACCGCACTCAAGGGGACTACGCGCATCCACCTCAGCAGAGTCCCTCCGTACTTAGGGTCTTTGACCTACGGAGTTCTTCCACCTTGGGGGACACTCTCTTGCAACATATTGGTGGATCACACCAATATCCACGAAGTCTAGAAAAGGTAGACTCCGATAGCACACACGTCTCAGCGGAGTCCCTCCGTACTTAGGGTCTTTTGACCTACGAAGTTCTTCCACCTTCAGAGGTAGTACATGCATCGCGATTTAGCCTGGTGCTTATCCAAGAGGGACATGTTGTTTAATCTTTTACTAGTCAAGTACGTGGTTTATTAGGTTATTAACTAGCCACCTAAGTGTTTTCAAATAATCTCCCTCACACATACTACTCTCTTCCTAGACCACTAGACACGGACAAGCCCTAGCAAATACACAGACATAGATGAATACTAATTCATCAAAGCACAAGCCTATCATGCTCTTCCGACGGATCCGAACTTCCACTCCCTTTAAGAGTACATTCGGTGTTTTAACTGAACGAATCAGAAGCTCAATTCAGGCTTGTTTAGGTTTATACAATATTAACATAACATGTTTATAGGTTTTAAAATAATAAAAGCATGCTTATAAGGCTGAACACATCCAACCAAAGAAAGGGGAATAAAACAAGCCAAACGCCCGTTTAGGGACCTGGACGCTCGTCTGAGACTTACTGGACGCCCGTCCAATTTACCCAGACGCTCGTCCACCTAGAACAGCTTCAATCCTGAATCCAAAATAGCACCTCAGACGCCCGTCCAGGATATCCAGACGCCCGTCTGAAATGCAACCAAGGCAGACGCCCGTCCAGAGAACCAGACGCCCGTCCACCTGGGTTTCGGCTAGAACCCTAAAACCTTCAACACGATTTCCAAACCATTTCATAACCAAAAATCAGCAAAAGAGCAATATATTGAGCATAGAAACCTCATCTAACGTTACCATATCCCCTATAGTCATTAACCAAAGCAACAACTCAAATCTCTAACACAAAAAATGCCTTAGAACATGATCAAACCCTTATAACCAATAATTGAATTCATAGGACTGGTTTTTCTTACCTTATACAACCCATAAATCTGATCAAAACAGCCTGAAAGTCTGCTGCGCAACAACCGATCTGATAACAAAACGTTGTCCTTCTCACGACGCTTCCAATTCTTGAGTTTGATCTGAAAACGGTTCGAAAACGTCTTAGCCACGTGAAGAAAACTCTCAGCCCCCCTCTCTTCTCTTTCAAACACAGGAACAAGGACGTGGGGATACTAGTTTCCTGATTTGTGATTAGGTTAGGAGTAAAAACCTGATTAGTTTTTGCTTAAATACCCGCTCCATTAAAACCTTAGTTTTCCTTATTTGCCCCTATATACCAAAACTCAGATTTTTCTCTTATATATATATATATATATATATATAGAAACTCAAATATATACATATATACACATCCAAATATTTAACTCGAATAAAAGGAACCGAACCCAATATTTCGTTTTCGCAAAAAAACACGTCTGCCCTTTTCTGAAAATCGGACTATTACATTCTCCTCCCCTTAAAAGGAGTTTCGTCCTCGAAACTAGAACGTACTGGTAAATCCCTAAATTCTTGGAATTCACTAAGCATGTCGCTTTCCACTTCCCAAGTTGCCTCCTCGGGTGAATGATTGCTCCACTGAACTAACACCAATGGAATCATCCGTCTCTTAACCATCTTTTCTTTCCTGTCTAAGATCTTGATTGGTCTCTCGTCATACGCAAGATTATCTTGTAAGATTTCTGGATCAACCGTCGTTTCAACATCATTCTTCGTCAGACACTTTTTCAACATTGAAACATGAAACACATTATGGACTCTAGACATTGATTCCGGCGACTGAAGCTTATAAGCTAACGTTCCAACTCTTTCCAGAATCTCAAAAGGTCCAACATACCTTGGACTTAGCTTTCCCTTTTGTCCAAAGCGTTTCACTCCTTTCATCGGCGAAGCTCGGAGGTAAACTCTATCACTGACTTCAAACTCAAGGGGTCTTCTTCGAACATCAGCCCAACTTTTCTGCCTGTCTTGAGCTGCCTTTAGATTCTTGACCAACTGAACCCTTTCTTTCGCTTGCTCAATGTTAAGGGTCAAATTGTATGATTTTTATAGATATATTTTATATCAATTTCCCCCATATATGGATGATTTTCATAGAAATCGAGCGTTATATTGAAATATTGAGTAAATGATGTTTTTAATAGTTAATTTGCAAAACGTAACGAATATTGTGCTTAAATGATGATTTTATGTGATTTGGGAAATATGTTACGCTTTGGTATGTTTTGGATGTGATGTAGATACATATTTTCGACCAAGAAGAGGATTGGAAGAGGCTGCATTCGGATTTATATGAGGAAGGGAAGAGATAGAGATTGAGAAGAAAGGATAAAGATGAAGGAATCCATGTCCAGGCATGCTAGACATTCGTCCAACTCCCGTCCACTATGGACGGGCGTCCACTCGAACCAGACTGGCGTCCAGAAGAGGAAATCAGTACAGAGTCTTCCCTAGAGAGTGAACTGGCGTCCAGACATCATGGACGAGCATCCAAATTAATTACGAGCTGAATTTAATTATCCTGGACGGGCGTCCACTAAAGTGGACGGGCGTCCGTCCACCACCATTGCGCAGCCGACTTTAGAGCCTATAAATACATCGCGTTTTTACACATTATAGATACATTATTCGATCCCTATTGATACATAAACATTAGAGGAGAACCCTAGGCGGCCCCAGCCCCCTTTGGGGAGGCTGGGGTGGCGGTTAGATTAAGTTTTATTTGCGATTTCTTTCTTCTTCCTGTCGCATGATGGTTTCCTAAAGCTGTGAACTTTGGAGCAGCCATGTGTACTCTTTTCAACAGCTTTTTAGTTTCTTTCTTGGATGATCCTGTGAGTGTTTTTATTTAAAGTTTGTATCTTTTCTTTGCTTATTTGTTTATGCATGTATATCGAGAGATGATTGCGATTGATGTTTACCATATGACGAGAGTCGGTGTAAACCTTAGATCACCATAGGAAAGATGTGATTTTTAACCTTGACATAACGAGAGTTGATAGGTTGATTATCTAGGTTGTTAGATTGAAAAATCTTGCACCTTGTTTTGTTTGTGTTAATCTTATATATCGAGAGATAGGAGATTAATAGACGAATTCACTACGAGAGTAGGAATTCATACTTTTGATAGGTGAAACCACAACTTTAATTAAATCATCATAAGATAATCTAGGGAGGAAATTAAGGGTTGCGGGATGGTGGATCATGTTTGTTCTATGTTTAATTGCTTTAGGCATTATCATGTTCGTTAGTTTTAATTGTTTTTATTAGTTTAGAGTTTTTATTTATTTTGTTTGCAACGATACTTTCCTGGCTTTGGACTGACAATCCTCTGTCCAGTTTATTTTTATGTTTTAGTTTTAGTTTAGAGTTAGAAGAATTAATATGAACTAGATACCCCGATTCCCTGTGATCGACTCCGGTATTAATCGCTGTACTACGATCCCTACACTTGGGGAGATACCGGATTTATAAATTTAGTACTTGTTTGCTTTGTTAGATAAAATCCGTGACACTCAACCATTTCTGGCCCTGTGATCTGTCTCTCCCCTACTTCATCCCAAAACAGTGGCGTTCGACATCTTCTCCCATACAACGCTTCGAACGGCGGCATGCCTATGCTTGCATGAAAACTGTTGTTATAGGCAAACTCTGCTACCGATAGGTAATCATCCCATGATCCACCTACCTCCAAAACACAAGATCTTAGCATGTCTTCAAGTGTTTGGATGGTCCTCTCAGATTGTCCATCTGTCTGAGAATGAAAAGCGGTGCTCAAATCTAACTTAGTTCCAAAGGCTTCTTGTAGGCTCTTTCAAAACCGACTGACAAACCTCAAATCACGGTCCGAAACTATTGAGATAGGAACTCCATGTAGCTTCACTATATTGTCCAGATATAGTGTCGTCATCTTCTTCAATGGCATGTCAACCTTGTACGGTAAGAAATGGACAGATTTAGTCAATCTGTCCACAATCACCCAAATCGCATCATGACCGCCTCTTGTCTTAGGTAATCCGGTGATGAAGTCCATTGTGATCTTATCCCACTTCCATTCAGAGATATCCAATGGCTTAAGCATTCCCCCGGGTCTTCTATGTTCTGCTTTAACCTTTTGACAAACATCACACTCTGCCACAAACTTGGCTATTTCTAACTTCATCGAGGGCCACCAAAATCTTTCCTTCAAGTCTCTGTACATTTTAGTAGCACCTGGATGAACCGTAAAAGAAATTCTGTGTGCCTCTTCCATAACTCTTTGTCTTAGGTCGCCGACATTAGGTACACACAGACGATCCTGGTACCACAGATTTCCACTCTTATCTAGCACGTAACCAACTGTAGGCTTCTCTCTAGCAACTCGCTTCAAATCAACCAAAACTGGGTCTTCATCTTGCTTTCCCCGAATGTCATCTATCAACTCAGATCATGCCAACAACGGTGCCACGAACTGCCGGTCTTCAATCTGATCAAAGATTCTGATTTGCAGCCCATCTAGCTCTTCTGTAACAACTTCAACACTAGAAACTGCAAACACCGGTTTTCTGCTCAACGCATCTGCTACTACGTTCGCTTTACCCGGATGGTACTGAATATCCAAATCGTAGTCCTTTACGAATTCTAACCATCTCCTCTGTCTCATATTCAGATTCTCTTGTGTAAAGAAGTACTTCAAACTTTTGTGGTCGGTGAAGATCCTTGCTTTAACCCCATACAAGTAATGCCTCCAAGTCTTTAAGGCAAAAACTACCGCTGCCAACTCTAGATCATGTGTCGGGTAATTCTTCTCATGCACCTTCAACTGCCTAGATGCATAAGCTATCACTTTTCCTCCTTGCATCAACACACAACCTAAACCCTGTCCTGAAGCATCCGTGTGGACATCGTAATTACCAAAGATCTCCGAAACTGCTAAAACTGGGGCCGTAGTCAACTTCCTTTTCAGTTTCTGAAAAGCTATTTCGCACTCTCTAGTCCATTCAAACTTCACATTCTTCTGTGTCAGCTTAGTGAGTGGAGTAGCTATCTTCGAAAAGTCTTGTACAAACTTCCGGTAGTAACCAGCCAACCCAAGAAAACTTCTTATTTCTGAAACGGTGGTAGGTCTAGGCCAATTCTCAACTGCCTCAATCTTTCCTGGATCAACTTGAATACCATCTCCCGAAATAACATGACCCAAGAAGCTTACTCGATCCAACCAAAAGTCGCACTTAGAAAACTTTGCAAACAACTGATTTTTCTTCGGAGTATCCATCACTATCCTTAAGTGTTCCTCGTGTTCTTTCTCATCCTTAGAGTACACTAGGATATCGTCTATGAACACTATCACAAACTTATCCAAGTAAGGCATGAAAACTCGTTGCATCAAATCCATAAATGCAGATGGAGCATTAGTGAGTCCAAAAGGCATAACTAAGAACTCATAATGTCCATACCTCGTACTGAAAGCTGTCTTAGGTATATCCGCTACCTTAATCTTCAACTGATGATAACCGGATCTCAAGTCAATCTTGGAGAACACTTTCTTGCCCTGCAACTAATTAAACAAATCATCTATCCTTGGTAGAGGGTACTTATTCTTGATGGTAAGGTTATTCAGCGCTCGGTAATCGATACACATCCTCATGCTACCATCTTTCTTCTTCACGAACAACACTGGGGCTCCCCAAGGTGAGGTACTGGGCTGAATTATGTTCCTCTCAAGCATATCTTTAAGTTGAGCTTTTAACTCCTTTAATTCAGCTGGTGCCATTCTATAGGGTGCCTTAGCAACTGGTGCCGCTCCCGGGATCAACTTGATCTCAAACTCAACTTCCCTATCCGGCATGTTTCCCGGTAGCTCTTCTGGAAACACCTCGGGATATTCTCTTACTATAGGAGTTTCTTCCAATTTCGGTTTCACTTGTTCCACATCTACTGCGTAAAACAAGTAGCCCTCACAACCTTTCTGACAAGCCCTGATGGCCTTAACCGCTGAGATTATCGGGTGTCGCTTCTTACTCGGCTTGTACACATTCCCTTGATAAGTCTTATCTGACTTTCCAGGTACCTTAAAGGTCACTTTCTTCTCTCTACAATCCAAGTGAACATAATTCTCGGATAGCCAATCTATTCCGAGGATTACATCAAAATCCGAGAAGTCCAAAACTGTGAAGTCGCTCTTGCATCGATAAGGTCCAACTCGAACTTCCACTTGAGGTATCATCCTAGTCACCTTTGTTACCTTCCCTAGCGGTGTAGTTATTTCCAGAGTATTTCTTAAAGGTTCCGAAGGTAAGTTCAATCTCTTAGCTATCTTGGTTGACACAAAAGTATTTGACGCCCCCGTATCAAACAAAGCCTTGACCACTAGGTTTTCTAACATTATCATACCTAGGATGCATATTCATTCATTTAAATATAATTACAACATGATTTACCACGCTATAAAATATCTTAATCAAAAGAATAAAACAACAACATGGTACCTGAAATAACGTCATCTTCTGGTTCCACAAAACCAGCATCAACTGCAAAAACTCGAACCGGTCGGCTTGGGCCGCTCTTTCCGCTTCCTTGACTCGCGCTACCCTTGTTCCCTCTGTTTGGACACGCTCTAGAGAAGTGTCATGGCTCTCCGCAGATGTAGCAACCGGTACTGTTCTGCCTGCACTCTCCTGAATGATTCCTGTTACACTTAGAGCAAAGCGGTGCACTGCTCGGGGCCTTAGCTGCCGTGAGAGCTGTCGTCTTCTTAACGTTCTGTTGCGGTGCTCCTCGGTAGTTTCCCTGACTAGTCCCAAAGCTTCTCTTGTTCCCAACCACTACTTTAGCTCTCTTTCTAAAGGTCTCGACTTCCAAAGCTTTATTCAGTAGCTCTGCCATATTCTTTGCTGTAAAGCCTAGCATGCCTGACTGAATCTCATATGCCAAACCGTCCTTGTAACGGGCCATTTTCCGTTCTTCCACTTTCATCAATTCTGGATAAAACCTCCCTAACTCATTGAACTGATTTGTATACTGGGACACCGTCATATGATTACCTTGTTGAAGTTTTAGAAACTGACTTGCCTTGTCCGCTTGTACCGTTGCCGGAAAATACTCGTTGTAAAACATGACTAAGAAAGCCGCCCAGTCTGTTACCTTGCCGCTGCTACTCTGAACCGCATCTATCCAAGCCTCGGCCGAACCTAAAAGAAAACCGACCGCTAGCTGGGCCATCTCTGTCTCAGGAACACCTATATTCCTGCAAGATTTCTCAAAAGTTCTGATCCATTCCTCAGCCTTTGTATGTTCCACATTCCCATAAAAGTCTTGCATACGGTTTCTTCTCAGCCTAGTGTGCCAATCCACGGGTGGTGCCGGCTCAACAACTGGCCTAACTAGTGGATAAACCGGAGGGTAACCATAGAGTATATGCTGTGGGTACTGTTGATGAGGAGGGTAAGCCGGGTTCACTTGAGGTATAGGCTGGTAAGGATAGTATCCCTGAGGGTAACACTGGTGAGTGTTTAGGGTCAATTTATACGATTTATTACGATATATTTCACGTCAATATTCCCCATATATGGATTATTTTCATAGATTTTGAGGTATATAGTTAAATATTGAGTAAATGAGGTTATTAATGGTTAAATATGTAAAACGTATCGATTTATATGCTTATTTGATGATTTTATGTTGTTTTGGAATCGTGTTACGTTTTGGTATGTTTTTCGATGTGTGTAGATACATATCTTTAACTTGGAAAGGATTTGGAAGAGTCTAAAGTCGAATTTGAAGTGTTGATGAAGAGATAGAGATGATACAAGATGGATAAAGATGGAAGAATCAAGATAATTATCAAGAAATCCGTTCTGCATCAAGATGGACGAGCGTTCATCTGAGGCCGACGAGCGTCCGAAAAGCGTTTATATCGAACGGGCGTTTGCAGATATGGACGAGCGTCCAGGGAGTGGAAACTAATACAGAGAGTTCAGACGCAGGACAAACGAACGTCCAGTCTCCGTCCACTCCAGCTGGACGAGCGTCTAGTGGGGTAAACGGGCGTCCACCGCCGTTTTTCAGCAGAACCGACTTAGACATTGCTACAGCCGCCTTAGCTCCCTATATATATACGCATGCATGAAACCCTAATTCCACACAATTATTCAGCCGACTTTTCACACAAAGCAGCGGCCTCTTGAGAGCAGTTTCAAGGCCGATCACCCGAGCCTTGTGCTCGGGTGATCGGGGTTAGATTAGGTCTTTTATTTTGCTGTTTTTCCCTTCTTGTTCGATCATGATGAAGGCTTGAAGCTGTCAAAACTGGAGCAGCCATGTAATCTCTTTTCTCAGCAGCTTTTGTTTCTTCTCTTGGATGATTTTATGAATGATTTTATTTAAAGTTTGTATCTTTCCTATGATTATTTGTTAATGCAATTTATATCGAAAGATGTTGTTATTGATGTTTACCGTAGGATGAAAGTCGGTGTAAACCTTAGATCACCATAGGAAAGAATAGACGTTTTGATTTATGTCAAACGAAAGTTGATAGGTTGAATGTCTAGGTTATTAGATTTGATAAATCTTGCACCTTGGTTTATTTTATGATGCGTTAATCTCCGTAAATCGAAAGATAGAGATTGATAGGCGAATTCATCTACGAAAGTAGGAATTCATACGTTTGATAGGTGAAACCACAACTTGAATTAAATCATTATAAGATAATCTAGGGAGAAAATTAAGGGTTGCGGGATGGTGGATCATGATTTGTTTCATGTTGATTTACTTCAATCATTATCATGTTCGTTAGTTAGTTTACTGTTTTTCGTAGTTATAGTTTTATTTATTTTGGTTCGCAATAATCCTTCCTGGCTTTGGATTAACAATCCTCTGTCCAGTTTGTTTTCTGTTTTAGATTAGGATTAGTTACGTGTTTTAATAAAGAGGAATTAATGACGTTAGATTCAATAGCCCTTTTCCCTGAGGATCGATACCCGTACTTATCCAACTTTACTAGCAACTACCCGGTATTCAGCCGGTTAGGAGGTAGTTTTGCATGGTAGTATAGGTTTTATAAATTTTCTTTTGTTTTAATGATGCAAAATCTCCCCATCCAGACGGGCGTCCACCCAAGTGGACGAGCGTCCGCCACCGACTGAGCTGTAACCGACATTGAATTCTATTTAAACAGCCGCTCGCCCCAACCCTAATTCATTCAGAATTTTCTTCACATCAAAAGAGAGGCCAACAGCCGACTTTGGAGATTTGAAGGCCGGTCACCCGAGCCTTGTGCTCGGGTGAACCGAGGTTAGATTAGGAGTAGATTAGATGTCTTTTTCTTTTCCGTTTCATGGAGATGATCCAATGTTCAAAACTAAGTGAGTTCTTCTTTTAGATTTATTCAATTCAAGTTTTATTTCATGAGTTTTGATTCTTCTTGTATTTTTCTATGATCATGATGCTATTATTATGAACTTATATCGAGAGATTAGTTTACTAATTGATAGTTTACAACAAACGGAAGTTGCGTAAACTAGATCACCATAGAAAGATAGGATCTTTAGCCGTTAATGATGACAAATTAATTGGTTAATCATCTAGGTTGTTAGATTCGATTATACGAAAGTAAACCTGAATCTACACCGAGTTTTGTATTGAAAATCAGTCTCAACATTCGAAAGATGAGAGATAGATAATTGAATTCACTACGAGAGTAGGATTTCATAGTTTGAGAAATAGATTCGCTAAGGAATTAAGGATTTATGTCTCGTGATAAGGTGAAACCACAACTTGAATTAGAATCATGAATTGAACTAGGATTGAGATCACATAGGTTTGTTCAATGTTTGATCCCATGTATCTCTAGTTTAGGTTGTTTTATTTTATTTCATAGGTTAAATTTATTTGAATTGTTCTTTCTTCGTTTTTATGTTTTTCTTTCGTTCTTTCGTTTTCATGAGTAACAATTGAGAGGATTAATAAGATTAGATCCTTCATCCCTTTTCCCTGAGGATCGATACCCGTACTTATCCAACTTTACTAGCAACTACCCGGTATTCGGCCGGTTAGGAGGTAGTTTTGCATGGTAGTATAGGTTTATAAATTTTCTTTTGTTTTAATGATGCAAAATCTCCCCAACAGTGAGGCTGCGGAGGGTGCTGGGGTTGCTAAAAGCCAAAAGGTGGGTAACCAACTTACAGGAGGAGGGTAAAAGACCTGCTGCTGCTGAGGATACACTGGTGGATAAACACTTATTGGTGGAGGGTACACGCTAGCCACAGGTGGTGGTACATAGCCAGCTGGGATATCACATACCATGGTGAACTGAACCGAACTCCACACGTGCCATCGTGGAGGTCGTTCCTGATGAGGTCGTGGTGACAAACTCTGTTGAGACCTCGGTGTTGGTGTCACCGTATGAGGTGGTGGTGACAAACTCTGCTGGGATAAGGGTATCGGCCTCACTACACCACCCCCTACAACCGGTATGGGACTTTCCCCTCGAACTCTGGAAGACTCTGCACCCGCTCCAATCCTCGTGAACACCATCCTGATGATCAAGAAAACCAGCCGTTACTAAAAGATCTAAAGAAACTTATCTTAAAAGAAAGGAAGCCTAAAGGACGCTTTGCTCTAATACCAACTATAACGCCCCGATCCCGGACACCGAGTCCTTATCCGGAAAAGGAACGTTCGGCACGTATAAAATAAAAGTAAATTCATTTTATACGTAAGCCTCTACTACGTCGTATCAAACAAAAGCAAAACGGAAGCAAAAACTCGGGTATAAAAATTTTCAAACGTCTAAGAATAGAAACATGAAAATCTAAAGATAGAAATGTAACTTTATTACATTCGAGTAAGTACGAAAATCCCAAAGAAAGTAAAGTACAACAAATCTAGAGAGACCAAGGGTCTACCTCAAAAGTATAAAAAGTACTCCAAAGGTAAAAGTAAAGCAGTAATGATTAGTCTTCAACGATCGCCGTCAAAGGTCGTCGTCGAACTCCTCTTCGAAAACCTGTTCGTCTTTTCATCCCCAAACACATAGAAAAAGTATGCATTCGAGGTAAGTACAACGTACTTAGAAAGAAAGAGAAGCTATGATAACAACTATAGATTAAAAGAAAAGATACTTATTTAATTAGTTATTTAAGTGAGACCGACTCAATCTAGGGTTCACTTCATGCTCATCTACATGTTGTGACTAACTGTTTCTAGCTTAACCTATCTATGTTACAACCGCACTCAAGGGCACTACACGCATCCACCTCAGCAGAGTCCCTTCGTACTTAGGGTCTTTGACCTACGGAGTTCTTCCACCTTGGGGGACACTCTCTTGCAACATATTGGTGGATCACACCAATATCCACGAAGTCTAGAAAAGGTAGACTCCGATAGCACACAGGTCTCAGCGGAGTCCCTCCGTACTTAGGGTCTTTTGACCTACGAAGTTCTTCCACCTTTAGAGGTAGTACATGCATCGCGATTTAGCCTGGTGCCTAGCCAAGAGGGACATGTTGTTTAATCTTTTACTAGTCAAGTACGTGGTTTATTAGGTTATTAACTAGCCACCTAAGTGTTTTCAAATAATCTCCCTCACACATACTACTCTCTTCCTAGACCACTAGACAAGGATAAGCCCTAGCAAATACACAGACATTGATGAATACTAATTCATCAAAGCACAAGTCTATCATGCTCTTCCGACGGATCCGAACTTCAACTCCCTTTAAGAGTACATTCGGTGTTTTAACTGAACGAATCAGAAGCTCAATTCAGGCTTGTTTAGGTTTATACAATATTAACATAACATGTTTATAGGTTTTAAAACGATAAAAGCATGCTTATAAGGCTGAACACAACCAACCAAAGAAAGGGGAATAAAACAAGCCAAACGCCCGTTTAGGGACCTGGACGCTCATTTGAGACTTACTGGACGCCCGTCCAGATATGGACGCCCGTCCACTTTACCCAGACGCTCGTCCACCTAGAACAGCTTCAATCCTGAATCCAAAATTGCACCTTAGACGCCCGTCCAGGATATCCAGACGCCCGTCTGAAATGCAACCAAGGCAGACGCCCGTCCAGAGAACCAGACGCCCGTCCACCTGGGTTTCGGCTAGAACCCTAAAACCTTCAACACGATTTCCAAACCATTTCACAACCAAAAATCAGCAAAAGAGCAATATACTGAGCACAGAAACCTCATCTAACGTTACCATATCCCCTATAGTCATTAACCAAAGCAACAACTCAAATCTCTAACACCAAAAATGCCTTAGAACATGATCAAACCCTTATAACCAATAATTGAATTCATAGGGCTGGTTTTTCTTACCTTATACAGCCCAAAAATTTGATCAAAACAGCCTGAAAGTCTGCTGCACAACAACCGATCTGATAACAAAACGTTGTCCTCCTCACGACGCTTCCAATTCTTGAGTTTGATCTGAAAACGGTTCGAAAACGTCTTAGCCACGTGAAGAAAACTCTCAGCCCCCCTCTCTTCTCTTTCAAACGCAGGAACAAGGACGTGGGGATACTAGTTTCCTGATTTGTGATTAGGTTAGGAGTAAAAACCTGATTAGTTTTCGCTTAAATACCCGCTCCATTAAAACCTTAGTTTTCCTTATTTGCCCCTATATACCAAAACTCAGATTTTTCTCTTATATATATATATATAGAAACTCGAAATATATACATATATACACATCCAAATATTTAACTCCGAATAAAAGGAACCGAACCCAATATTTCGTTTTCGCAAAAAGACACGTCTGCCCTTTCCCGAAAATCGGACTATTACAGTTCATTCACCCCTCTCTGAACTCTCACAAGCCTTATATTGCGGACACACACAAATATATATTGCAATTCAATTTGATGATTATATCAACCTATTGAATAATATATCAGCTATTGGTGTGTATGTTGAAATTTGTCCATATTGACACTATTTTATGACTAAATCTTTCTATCATTCGTTTGCCAGTTATTGTTTGGTTTTATAGATATTTTGAAGCGTTTGCTGCTGTTAATTGCACATATTTCGGAGAGGTTCTTTCCTTTCTTTATAAATGCGAATTGATACCTGTTGATAGAATGTAATATCATGATCCAAATAACTAAATAGACATAACACTACAAGAAAATCGGGTTTTAATGACGGGAAATCCTGTCATTATATGCCACTTTCTCGTCATTAAAGACTTTTAATGACAGGAAATCACCCTCATGCCCCCATCATAGTTGCCCTTCTAGTTAAAGCCTTCAATGACAAGAACCGGCCTCGTCATTAAAGACATCAAGGGTTTAATGACGAAATTAGACTCTCATTAAAAAAAATTCCAGTGACGAGTAAATTCCTCATTATTATACTAATTGCTTCTCATTAGAACTGAAGTTGAATATTAGTTTCTACCCATTAATGACGGAGATTACCGTCATTAATAATTGAAACCCCGCTCACTAATTAGCAGTGGCCATTATAACCAAGAGACATGTAATGACCGGGTATACCATCACAAAAACTGCTTTAATGACGATAAAATTTATTGTTATGTTATGATCTCACCATCATTAAATCATGCTTTCTATAAATACCCATATGGTCATTATTAACAAATATTAAAATATTCATTAACACATTTAAATATATCACAAGCCGTAAGTTAAAACCATTTGGATTAGTCTACACAAAATATACATAGTTGCAACACCCTGCATTCATATATCCAGAATATACATAATGGTAGAGTTGTTTCAAGATATTCAAAAAGATAAGTTAGTTATCCATATAGATGCATAATGATAGGATTTTCTAATATCACATCCCCAAAATACAAATATCTAACAACCATATGTGTCATCACCAAAACATCAAGGACCTTCAATGATTCATTTCTACACAGCAAGCTACTTGACGAGCAAAATTACACAATCTTGAGATATGATAAGTAGCAATCCTTCCACAAAACCTTCCAAAAGCATCAAAACCTTTCAAAAGCCTGCATACATATGCATGACAACTGAAAGGAAATATATGCAAAGTTTTAACTATCTAAGATTGATTCATAAGTAAAAATTAAACATGTTCCTAATTTTTTTTGGAACAACCAAAAATTACTCATTGCTAATAAAGATTGCAATAGTATTAATGAGGCACACACACAACAAAAAATTACTCATTGCTAAAAAAGGATTAGAAGACTATACACAACATTGCTAAAAAAGGATTGGAAGACTATGCACAGCACACACAACCAAGAATTAGAAGACTATACACAGCACACACACACACAACCAAGAATTGGAAGACTATACACAGCAATAGTGGAAGACTATACACAACACACACAACCAAGGATTGGAAGACTATACACAACACACACAACCAAAACACAGCACACACAACCAGCTATAACATTCCCTCATTTCCCTTAGCCATCTTGACTTGGAGACTTGGAATGTTAATTACTCACTCCAATTGCAAACTCAAAACACAGCACACACAACCCCTCGAAAGAGAAAAAAAAAAGGTAGACAAGCAGTCTACCACATCATGAGCAAATTAAAGGGTAGTAAATACTACATACCTTATCAAGAGCTATTGTTCATTATCACACCTTGGCAGTTCATCTGGAGTTGGTATGTTTGCACTATCCATTCGAGCCAATAAACTTTCAATCCTATTAACACGTCTCTTAAGGTCATTGTTTTCTTCTTCCTTATCAAAGAGCTTAGCCTTAAGTACTTTTACATGAGTAGATTCAGGATCACCAAAATGTTTCCTTTAGTGGTTGAAACTGATCATAAATAGATTATTAAATAAGTGTATTTTATATTTTAGCTAAAACACAACTGAAGATTTATAATGCATTATATGTTAACAATATTATAATTACCTTTAGCATTCTTTATTGTAGTGTCATAACTCGTTTCATCACTATAACCATCATCTTCCATCACATCTCTCGATGTCATCGGTGAAGCTCTTGGGACATAAACTGCAACGGTACAACAGAAAATAAAGTAGTATTAATTTTTTTTCCAATAACAAAATCATATTTAACTTTTTTCTTCATTGTTATTATCATCTTTCATCGCATCTCTCACTGGTGAAGCTCTTGAGACAGAAACTGCAACAATACACCATAAAATACATAAATTTTTTCATAAAATGAAAGAACTCTAAATAAAGTTTACCTAATTAAGGATTGTCTTGAGGCAATTTGAAGAGCAATGGTTGCACAGTTGGATCCTTATATAAATATAGTGACATGTTCTCCTCATGTTTATGTTCTTTCAGGAAACTGAGGAACTCTTTGTCGTTTGACAAAGGCTTGCCATCTGCATCCGTAACTTTGATACGAAAAGAAAATGTCGATGAACCGTTTACATATGCTAAAGAAATCCAAGAAAGAACTTTCTTCCGTTATATTTCGTTCTTCCCATTTATCTTCACCATAATGAACAAATAGTTTGTGGGCTTAATATCCACCTGTAGGAAGAAAAACACCCACTAGTTACAAATTTATCAATTTATAATGCATTATAAAATGTACATAAATTTAGTAATTTACGTGTTCTTCCATGATAACACAAGTCAATAGTCTTTTGAGCTACAACTTGTATCCTTTTACTTGCATGTCCAACATTCGATATTTTTTTTCCACACACAAGATCTCTCCCCAGCTGACCAGGAGCTATGAAAGAAACAAGCCTTCGTTTATTGTTTGGGTTCATCTGTTGACACGAGAAGGATAAAAAGAACACTTAATGAAAACTAGTGTGGAAGCTCACTTAATAAACTATTCGCTCGTGTTATACAAACGGTAGTGATCAAAGTAATCAATTTATTATGATAAAAGACAAGTGCAGTTCAAATAAAGTTGCCTAAGCTATGATAGGACAAATGCAGGCTGTTTGAAATTAATGAACTTATATAAAGTTAATATTGATCAAAGTTATGCAGGCTTAAAAAAGGTTAATGGTTAATAGCACAGATTCAAGGTACTAAGATTTAGAAGGGTTTCTAGGCAGATATAATATAGAGCTTTAACCTTATGGACCGATGCAGGTTATAATAAAACAGATACAGTGATGAATATATATTATAGCATGATCACAAGCACATTCACAGATATTATAATCAAGATAAGAAACTGATAAAAGATGATGCAGCAAAACACAAGTACAACAGTCTCAGATCCACAAACAGGAACTGATCAGCCTAGTGCTAAAACTCTCAGTTGACTATCAAAAATGATAGCCAAATCCTAAGGATGAGTTTATCAAGGCGGATGATCAATCTTGAGAACAAAAAGTCCAGCAGATCAGCACAAAAAAAAGAGCCTCGGGCTATACAAACTCTATATAGCAATGCACAACAGCAGATAAAAAAATAGAAGGTTACACAGCAAGTTTGCAATAACAGCAGGCTACCAAACTGACAGAAACTTCCACCCAAAACAGCAGTGCAATAGCAACTTGTGCGTACACAGAAAGATTCAGCAAGGGTTCTATAGCAGCTCTAATGCTCATCAAAGTTCAACAGATTCATCAAGTGCAGTTCAAATAAAGTTGACTAAGCTATGATAGGACAAATGCAGGCTGTTTGAAATTAATGAACTTATATAAAGTTAATATTGATCAAAGTTATGCAGGCTTAACAAAGGTTAATGGTTAATAGCACAGATTCAAGATACTAAAATTTTGAAGGGTTGTAGGCAGATATAATATAGAGCTTTAATGTTATGGACCGATACATGTTATAAATAAAACCGATACAATGATGAATATATATTATAGAAGGATCACAAGCATATTCACAGATATTATAATCAAGACAAGAAACTGATACAAGATGATGCAGCAAAACACAAGTACAACAGACTCAGATATGCTAACAGAAACTGATCAGCCTAGTGCTGAAATGATAGCCAAATCCTAAGGATGAGTTTGTCAAGGCTGATGATCAATCTTGAGAACAAAAATTCCAGCAAATCAGCACACATAAAAAGAGCCCGGGCTATTACAAACTCTATACAGCAATGCACAACAACAGATAAAAAAATAGAAGGTTACACAACAAGTTTACAGCAACAGCAGGCTACCAAACTGACAAAAACTTCCAACCAAAATAGCAGTGCAAGAGATTGTGCAGTAGCAACTTGTGAGTGCACAGAAAGATTCAGCAAGGGTTCTATAGCAGTTCTAATTCTCATCAAAGTTCAACAGATTCATCAAGTGTTTATCACAGCACAACAGGGGTAGAAACTCAGTAGGTTACCACTAGGATGAATGCTGAGTTTCTAAGGGGATGAACAACCAAGGTCTAGCCTTGAACTAGAAAACAAGTCCTTGCAGTGATTCAGAGACTCAGTTTGTCAAACATTCTCAACAAGGCAGTGTGCAGGTGATCAAACAAACCACACTAGAGACAAATCCTGAATTCAAAGATCACACAAGTTTGAATTCTATACCAAGACAACCACAAACACAACCTTGGACTTTAGAATGTGAGGCAAAAACGCACACACACACACACACACACACACAAAACCGACTTCCTGCTCTCTGATCTTAGTGACATGGTGTTGTTAGAACAAGTTAAAAGATTTGAGCTTGTATTCATTTCCACCATCAGAAAATCAGTTCATGACAATAACACCAACCATTATAATTCCAGCACCATCAAATCAAACAAAAATATGAAGGATGCCCTATTCTTTATCCTTCTTGAAAAGTAATTAGCTTGGAACCACAAATGCCAATGGCTTGCTAAGCACTCAGAGTCAATTAACAATTATTATCATTGCTTAAACAAAAAAACCAAACCCCTGCACCCAGCAACACACATTCAATTCTCGCATTAACAAAGTGCCATTGCATTCGACGATTATACAGATTTCTCAATGAGTGACCATCAATGATTCTAATCTCCCCAACTTTCGATCTCCAAACATCAACAACAAAACAGAGAATAGAAGGGTATGGCCCGTAGTGGAGGTGAAGTCGATAGATTACAAGTTTACCCAATTTTGTTTATCATGGCCGACTTTAGGCATTTAATTAGAACATGGGAATGGGAAAAAAAAGTCTCAAGTTTACCCTATACTCACCATTTTCTTCACGTCGCTGGTTCAGAGTGAAGGCTTTTGACCCGCTTTGTTTGCAATCGGAGAAATCGGAGGAAGGAGAATGATAGGCAGGGATGATAGATGATGACAATCGCCGGAAAGACGATCGATTTGGGGATGACCGATGCCGGAATTGGTGTTGGGGTTGAAATTAGGTAGCAGTCGACAGTGAAATTGTTTTGGTTTGAAGTTCATTAGATTTAGTGTATAGATCGAATAATGAGAAATGTTTTGCCTGAAAAAAATAATTGGGAATGTTTTGGTGGGAGTTTTACCGCCTATAATTTGGGGTTTTCTACAAATTTTTTTTTTGGAGAAATGCTCATGATGGAAAAAAAATTAATTAATAATATTTTTTTACAGAATAATGACGAGATGATTTTTTTGTGGATCAATATTAACAGGATAAGGAACCAAGAATGACGAGATGCTGATTTTCCTCACCATTTATACATGATTTAATTATACCCTTATTAAAAAGCGTTTATAGTGTCAAAATTTCAACCCGTCATTAGATTCCTCTTATTATAACCCGTATTTCTTGTAGTGTAAATTTTTCGGTTAAATACATGATTAGATCAATTTAGTTACAATATTTAATTTATGGTAGTATTTGTAGTATAAACTGACAAACCATAGCAAACACAACTAAATAAATGTAAAGCTGAACGAAACCAAACCGACTTAATAGGATTGGTATTGGTTTGACATTTTTCAAACTAAAACATTTGTTTTGGTTATAAAAATCCTTAAAACCGAACCGTGAACACACCAATATTAAATTGATAAAACTATACAAAGTACACATTATATATACATTAAATATAAATAATTTAATATTTTAATGTCCTTCAAAAAAACTATTTGGACCAAAAAAAACCTTACTGATTAAAAAAAAAACCCCCCATTCTTCTTGCATTATTCGTTTTCCAAGAGTGGAAGGTTAGGAAACTTCGCCCTACCCCTTCTGTTTTTCTTTTTTTTTTTAGTTGCTTTTCTAAGATGTTAATTTTTCAAGAATCTCCTTGACTTGTTGACTTATTGACTTGTTGACTTGTTAATCCCATGAAAAAATTGAGTGTCCTTATCTGAAATCTTGAACCATGCCGGACTTCAATTGGAGTCTTTACTTTAATTCCTGACTTAATAATCGATCTTTTCGGATGTCGATTCATTGGGATGCATAAGTAATTTGATGCATCATTGTAAGTATGGTATCATGATAAATTCACTGTAGCGTCTATAATTATTTACTTTATTTTCCGAGTAATGATAAATGCACAATCTTTGTTTCACGACGGGTGGCTTGGTAATTATTAAGAGAGGAGGACGTTTTCACTGGGGAAGGAAAAAAGAAAAGAAGAAAGAGTAATTACTGAGTTCTAACCATGGAAGGAAAGAATTGAGGAAAAAAATTTAAAAGAACGAAGAAGGAAAATAGAGGAAAAGGAAAAGGAAAAGAGGATAAGAGCCTTACAACACAGTGAACACACCACACTAATATTTAAATAGAAGGTCAATACATAAGAATAAGAATAACAATTTTACATATATTTTTATTTTGGAGGTCAGCATCACCCCATTAATGCATGTAGAGCCGCCCTTGCCGTACATCCTTGGCTTCTTGTGCCATCCAGGGGCGGAACCACCTTAGCAAAGGGGTGGTCTCAAGCCCACCCCAAATTTTGAAATTTTTTTTAGTAGTAGTGTTAATATTAGTATGTTATGTGTATTTTTCTTGATGTTACCAAGCCCAAGACCACCTCGAAATTTCTATCAAGACCACCCCGAAATTTTTACACCAAGACCATTCCGAAATTTTTTCCTGGTTCTGCCACTGGTGCCATCAACTAGTTTCTCCCAGTAGGATATGGTTTTTGTGGTTCTATTTTTTTTTTTTTTTTTGCACGGAGGCGATACCAAACAATTTTTTTATAGCCAAATGGGACCTTTTTCAAAATACCACTATTGTGACAAGGCAAATGTTGGGCTATCACTCAATTATCAAAATACCACTCCGTTTTTCACGTTTTAGGTGTTTTTGGAACCAAACTAAACCCTAATTGGGAAATGAAACCCCAATAGGGGATTTGTGTACCTTAATATCGTGCACATTCATTAAAAAATGGGAGAAAATCGCGAATCAAAATTGTGAAAATTGCACTGAAGTGATATTTCCATATTTACACCACAGAATTGGTGGCATTCCAAAAAAAATCCCGCTAAAATAACTACTTGACCCCAAGAGTCAACTAATTTCTAGCAAATCAATTTCTCTCTTTAATTATATAAGAAAGGGATACATTTATTCATCATCAATTTGCAGTAAAAGCATCTCTCTTTATACATGCATCTCCAAGGATTAAATATTAATCTCTAGGATTTTTTATTCTTAGAGATTAATATAAACCCTACTTTGATCACCCTTTTTTGAGATATAATAATTAATGGCAGCGTTTTCTGGTTTTCGAGAAATTATTATTGTGTCATTAATCTTGTTCATAAATCTTTGCCTGCAAATTCATCCCATATCTGCCATAGTCTATGATTGCACAAACACAGTTGGTAACTACAGCCAAAACAGCAAATTTCACTCGAATCTCAACACCATCCTCACTTTGATTTCGTCAAACATCAACACAATAAACGGATTCTACAATGGCAGAGCAGGTCATGGCGTCGACCAAGTCAACGCCATCGCCAATTGCAGAGGAGACATCGATATTGAATCGTGCCGAGACTGTATTAACGATGCTGCTCGTAACCTTACGTCATTCTGTCCTAATCAAAAGGAAGCCATTTTTTGGCTCGATGATTTATGCATGTTTCGATACTCCAACAATTCAATCCTCGGAATCATGTCTTTACATCCTTCTTACGCCTTTGTAAACGTACAGAAGGCTTCAAGTGTCAATTTGCATAGTTCTGATCTGATTTCGTTTGCAGGTACGTACGTAATCTATTTTTCTTTTATTTTTCATAAATAATCAAAGCTATATATACATATAGCAGGATTCATTCAACCCCAGGTTCTCTTTGTAATCCTGAGGTTTAATGAACTACCGTGGGATAAGCTTTCTTAACTTATTAAAAGATGCGTAAGAGCATGTAAAAAATGGTAAATTTGTATATACAATTTCAAATCCAACTAAAATGTGCTGCATTAGAATCTGTATACATGATCTCTATTCAACAGATTCTGGATAAAATTGGACATCATACTCTATATCTACCGCAATCTGAATTTTTTTACAGATTCAAGTTTTTGTTATTTCTAACATTATATATATATTTCGAGTCACAAAAAATGCTTTCTGACAAATATTTCATTAATAAAATCTTCTATACATATTTTGAATATCCATACAAGGTAATATTTATCACTATAATAATAGACAATAAATTATTTATATGTGTATTTATTTTTGTAAATATGTCATAATTATTTTGGTTTACAGTTACTTTATTATTGTAGTACGGTAGAGATTCTGGTACATGTGACTATGTGTAGAGATTCTATAAATGATGTTGGAGTCTGTAAAGTAGAGACTCTATTCAGAGACACTGATGCAAGTGCTCTAAAAGACAAATATTTTTTTAATGTTGGACGCCTTTTATTTCAACAAAAAAAAAATACACTTTCTCTCTCATCCAATATTTTTAAGAGAAATAATAGAGACACAATGAAATTACACAATGAATTGCCAGAACGGTGATCCACACCGTTGATTTTTATGGCAACTATATTGATTGATCTAGGTCCCACATTAATCAATGGTGTGGATCATCATTGTGGCAATTCGTTGTGTAATTTCGTTGTGCCTCTATCATCACTCATTTTTTAAATAATTATATCACTCAATCTAGAACTCCACACTTTAAAATTCTTTCACAATTTCTTTTTTATTTTTTCATTCTCAGACAACACACACCATATTTCAACGTAATTTCCGAAAATCCAATGTCGAAATTTACTATTATTCAAAATTTACTGTCGAAATTCAGTGTTTTTCGAGATTCACTGATTAGATTCACTGAGTGAATTTCGACGGAGAATCTCATGAAAAACGATGTAATTATATCGAATCAAGCCTCAAAATGATGAGAATTAAAATAATTAAGAAATTGATAAATTTGATAGTAGATCGTAATAATGTTCTGATTTCATTCAACCATCCTATCTTCATAAAATACCAAATATAACCTTTTCCTACACAGCACATACTTCTACTTAATAATGTAATTATTATAAATATAATAATAGAATTCTGGCGCTAATACCCCCTTCAAATTTGAGCGTGGAGATCGCAGACGCCCAACTTGCTAAGCAAGAACTCAAACTGCTGTTTTCCCAACGCCTTGGTAAAAATGTCAGTCAACTGAGCTCGGGTAGTAACATAGTCCGGAGCGATGAGTCCGTCAACGATCGCGTCACAAACAAAATGGCAGTCGGCCTCAATGTGCTTGGTCCGCTCGTGAAATACGGGATTCTGTACAATGTGTAAAGCTGCATGACTGTCACAGTGCAAGGGAATGCCCAGCAGGATCCGAACACCTAAATCACCAAGAAGTTGACGAAGCCACTTCAATTCACACGTGATAGCAGCCTTAGAATGATATTCGGCCTCAGCGGAAGAACGCGACACCGTATGTTTTTTCTTAGTCTTCCAAGAGACCGGTGAGGTGCCAAGAACCACAAACCACCCACTCAATAAACGCCGAGTAACCGGGCAACTAGCCCAATCCGAATCACACCATCCCTCCAGGGATAATGGACTGTCAGCCTGCAACAATATACCCTGACCGGGAAGTGTCTTCAAGTAGCGGACAACCCGCAATGCCACGTCCCAATGTGCCTGGCGAGGTGATTGTATAAACTGAGATAGGATATGAACTGCATAAGCCAAATCAGGTCGTGTAACTCCAAGATAAATAAGGCGACCCACCAGTCGTCGGTATTTACTCGGATCGTCTAGCTGTGCACTCTCATCTGTAGCTAACCGATGATTTTGCTCCATAGGGAACTCGGCAAGCTGAGCCCCTAACAAACATGTTTCCTCAATAATGTGAAGAGCATACTTCCGTTGAGAGAGGAAAATGCATTGAGGATTTCTAGCCACTTCCAATCCAAGGAAGTACTTTAAACGCCCCAAATCTTTCATTTTAAAACAACTGCTCAAATAATTTTTGAATACCTAAAGAGCCGTAGCATTGTTGCCGGAATGAATCATATCGTCCACGTAAACCAACACATTGATGCAGACATCCCCATGTACAAGGGTAAATAACGAGTAATCGGAATAAGATTGGCGAAATGCATATTGTTTTAATGCCGAAGCAAGTTTTACAAACCAACAACGAGGCGCCTACTTCAACCTATACAAAGATTTCCGCATACGACATACGAGATTTGGATGTTGATGTGCAAATCCAAGCAGAATCTTCATGTAAATATCTTCATCTAGATCCCCATGAAGAAACGCATTATGAACGTCCATTTGGTGAAGTTTCCATTGTTTAACCGCAGCTACTACTAGAAAAGCACGAACCGTCACCATTTTGGCAACAGGAGCAAATGTCTCATGATAATAGATCCCTTCGACTTGATGATTACCAAACGCGACCAAGCGAGCCTTTAACCGCTGAAGATTTCCGAAATCATCATATTTTTCGGTATATACCCATTTGCTGCCTAGAGCCTTTTTGCCCGGAGGCAACTTTTGCTCCTCTCATGTGCCTTGTTCCTCTAAGGCCCGTATTTCCTCTGCCATAGCTCGGTGCCAACCTTCAAATTTTACTGCTTCTTTAAAATGTCGAGGGGGTTGACCTGCGCTCACATTAGCTAGAAAGCATCTATGTGCATCAAAGAAACGAGTATAATCAATGTAATGTGTAAGCGGATATAAACTACCTGAGGAGACGGATGGACCAGAGGAGCACGCCGATGGACTTTCTTTTTCCACTGTCATATGAGTCACAAAATCTTGATAACAAGAATGTGGAATCTTCGTACGTTTCCCCCGTCCTAACTCCATGGTGTCGTCTATCGGTTCCGTCGGCACATCTGCAACTACCTCAGCATTGTCCACAACCCCCTCTACGTCACTAGGTGGGGCAATCCCCCCATCAAACCACTAATATCCGCATACACATCACCATCATCCATGTCCAAAAATAAAATGGGAGAGGTCGGAGTAGGGGACGACTTGGCCAAAGGAAAAACATGTTCGAAAAATCTCACATCCATATATACAAATATTTCTTCAGTCTCTAAATCAAACAAGGTCCATCCTTTCTTCCCAAAGGGGTATCCTACAAACACACACTTTCGAATCCGGCTTTCAAACTTATCACCCTTGTGCCGTAAATTATGCGCGTAATATAAACATCCAAAAACATGAAGGGCATCAAAATTAGGTGGTTTGCCGAAGAGGCATTCATAGGGTATCTTATAATTTAAAACGCGTGTCGGGGTTCGATTTATTAAATAACAGGTCGTCATAACACACTCTCCCTAAAACTTTATTGGAAGATGTCCTTCAAACGTAACGCCCGAGCCACGTTCAAAATATGTTGATGTTTTCTCTCAACCCTACCATTCTGTTGTAGTGTGCCCACACAAGATGTTTCAAAAATAATACCTTGCTTTTGAAAATGCGGAAGAAAACGTTTAAATTCCGTCCCATTATCATTCCTAACACGTTGAATATTTTCACTAAACTGCCGCTCAATCAACGCCATAAAATTCAAAAAAATATTTTCAACTTCCCATTTATTATATAATAAATAAACCCAAATTAACACAACGAGAATAATCATCCACAATTGTCAAAATATGAGGCCCGCATGTACAAGGAGTCGCATATGGTCCCCACAAATCACAATACACCAACTCAAAAATTTTACTAGCTCTACTATCACTACTTGGGAAAATTTCCTACGGTTGTTTAGCCCGGAAACAGGCCTCACAACCATCTTTATTGAGAAAACTAGACTCACTCATATAGGGAAGTTGCTTCAATACTTTTTCTGAGGGATGTCCCAACCGCTTGTGCCATAGATCCATGGATATTGTCCCACTTAGAGCCATAACTTTCACGTGTGGTACTCCTCGGAAAAAGAAAAGTCCATCTTCGCGTTCACCTACTCCAATCAGCCTCCTCGTCATTCGGTCCTGCATAACACATAATGTGGAAGTAAGTTGAATGTGACAATCAAGATCATCAAGCAACTGTGTGACGGGCAATAAATTTCATGCCAAATGGGGCACAAAAAGAACATCTTTAAGCTTTCAACCACCGGGCAATATACTCGTTCCTTCATGAGTGGCATTAGATGTTTGACCATATGGTAATCCAATGGGACATTTTTCTATTTCCCGTACATCCACTAAATTACATAACTCACCGGTCAAATGATGTGTTGCACCCGTATCTATTATCCAGGAGTACTCACCCGTTAATCGATCTTTTGGTTTGGCGAGACTCAAAATATCAAGGATCCCTTGCCACTGGGCCAGTGTCAAGTTTGATAAACCGGCTTGATCTGCTGTCATATGAGCCTTTGGCCCACCTGAGTTCGAACTGGACGAGGCAACCATTGCCTTATTTGCACGAGCTGAGCTACTATCGAGCCGGCCCGATCCAACTACTCATGTTCCTGTCAGATTTCCTCTTCCTCCCGCTGTTTCAGTCCTTCCTCCACCTCGAGTTCCCCGACCTGTAGATCGTCTACCCCTTGGGCGATCACCCCACCATTCAGGATACCCATGTATCTCAAAACACGACTGCTCGTCATGCCCATTACGCCGAAAGTGATTGCAAAAATTTTCAGCGTTTTCAGCCTTGATTTTTACTCTATTATCGGCCTGAATTTTAAACGCCATCATGTTTTCCCGATCATCTTTCTGCTGCCCAGAATGGCCTGCACGAAGTCGTTCTTCTTGCATCAAATTCTAGTATGCACGATCAATCGATGGTAGAGGGTCTTGATTCAACAATTGCGATCGAACCAAGGCGTATGCTCCATCTAATCCTACCAAGAACCAATGGAGTCGGTCTTCAAGAAGTATCTTTTGAAATTGGTCGGCTAATTTACACTTACAACCTCCACATGAGCAGCCCTCGCATGAACATATAGGAAGAGAAATCAGAGTCCCCAAATCATCCCATATCTTACTTATTCATCCAAAATAAGCCGAGATAGATTCGGTTTTCCCTTGCTTACATTCAACCAAGGATGCTTTCAATTGACAAATTCGCGTACCGTTCACCACCCCGAAGCGTCCTTTTATTGCCATCCAAAGATCATGAGCATCTTCGAAGTGAGACAATGTTGATCGGATCGACGGTTCGATCGTATTCATGAGCCATGATACTAGCATTGAGTGTACAGTATCCCAATCTTCTAGGTTCCCTTCATCCGTTGGTTTCTTAATTGTTCCCTCCAAGAAACCAAACTTTCTTTTCGCCTTCAACGCCGTACGTACGGCTCTTGACCATTCGTCATAATTGTCACCACGTAATTGAGTCGGTGTTATAAGATAGCCTGGATTATCGGTGGTGCTAAGGAAGTAGGCATCCACCTTCTTAGTTTGTTCTTCCCCGTCAGCCATGATGAAACCTTCAGTTGCAGCTTAGGGTTTTCTGCTGTTTCGTTCCTTTTTTTTTAAGGCCGAAACCTTGCTATAATACCATGATAAATTTGATAGATCGTAATAATGTTTTGATTTCATTCAACCATCAATCGAGTATTTATACATCTTAGGAGATAACCCTATCTCCATAAAATACCAAATATAACCTTTTCCTACACAGCATATACTTATACTTAATAATGTAATTATTATAAATATAATTCATAAATATAATAATAGAATTTTGGCGCCAATAGAAATTAAAATCATTGAAATTTTCATCACATTTAGAAATCTAGATCAAAAGATATGAGTGTTTGAAAATGAAGGAAAAAAGAGAGAAAAAAAGTAATAAGAAGAAGAAGAAAAAACGGCAGCTAGCAGCTTAACCTTTGCTGAAATACCACTATTGAGGCAAGACAATTTCTGGACTACCATTCCTTTGTCGAAATACCACTCCGTTTTTCGTGTTTTAGGTGTTTTTGGAACCAAACTAAAACCTAATTGGGAAGGGGAACCCCAATAGGGGATTTGTGTACCTTAATATCGTACACATTTGTGAAAACAATGGGAGAAAATCGCGAACCAAAATCATGAAAATTGCACTAAAGTGATATTTCCACATTTACACTACAGAATGGTGGCATTCCAGAAATAATCCCGCTTAATTTTTTCTTTTGTTTGCCTTTAACCTATAAAATCATAGAAGTTGTCATTTGGCCTATAAAAAATATTTGGATTTCCTGTAAATCCGGTTACCTAAAAATATTTTAAAATATGTCTTTTTTTCTAATTTTTTTATAAATAATATATCGGGATTCATCGCCAGGATCTCTTTGAAATCCTGAGATCTTAGCTTATTATTAACTTATGATTATGATAAAAGCCTTGGTTTGGCTGTTAATTTGCAGGTAATCTTTCAGACGCGGCGTACAACGGTTCTCTTCGTAAATTCGCAGCAATGCAAAGCAACTATCCACGTGCACCAACAGTTTATGGATATATGGAGTGCACTCCCGATATTACCCCTCGTGATTGCGAAGCTTGCTTGAATGGTATTGCAAATGATATGTCAAGTTGCTGTTATACTAATGTAGGAGGAATTAAGGTCACCCCAAGCTGTATTTACCGTTTTGAGATATATCCTATCCTCAAAGCGACACCGTCACCGCCACCGTCATTAACACCGTCACCACCACCGTCATTACCTCCGTCACCGCCACCATCATTACTGACACCACCGTCATTACCACCGTCACCGCCACCGTCATTACCACCGTCACCGCCACCATCGTCATCATCAACACTGCTGCCGCCGCCACCAACAAGTAGTAAAGGAGATCTTGATTGCTTGGTTTCTTAACCTTTGGTTATTTTTTATTTTATTTTTTTTTCTTTACGAATCCATGTATTTTAAATTGTATAAATGTAATCATACGGGCACAACTTATACAACGAGTGAAACAACCGTCATCTATGCACCCTTGATCTTGGTGTATGATATAGTGATCATAATGTAGACCATTAAGATCAATGGTGCAGATAATGTTTGTGTCACCCGTTGTGTCTCTCATGTGCCCGTATCAAACCATCAAAAATAATTCACCTACTACTTTATAGCTAGTATAGCGGAAGTAGGGATTGAACCCACAGGGAACGGTGGATTTATTTTTCCTAAAATTTGTAAAATAAAATATATATGATTTTTAACTAAATCCTAAAATAGATGAAAATAAAAACAAAAGAAAGAAAAAATCGAGAAAAGCTCCAGGTAATTAATTATTTCCCCCTCAATTTCTATCATTGATCATTGATGCAAAGATGACTCGTTAATTTATCAATAAATTGGTTATAGCCGCCGACAATCGCCAAGCAGCCAATTTTTCCTATATTCGATAAGCAGGACAATCGTCACTACTCATTCTTTAACTATGTAGCACACCCCTCAACAATCGCCAGATGTTTGGTGAGAACAATTGCATTAACGCTTAGAAAAACCCAATTCTACATATTAACGCACATCAGGTTAACTTTAACCTAGATCACTTATTTTCACAACAGGGAATCCTACGGGTCACGAACCGGCAGACAATATGTGTTTATCACTTAAAATCAAATCTTTATTGACAATCGCCTAGATACGATTTTTGATGCTGGATCAAAATAATCGCCTAACTATCAGACCTAAAGAATCAAACGATATATTATGATCATGAGTCGATGAACTCAGAAAATAAGTAAACATGTACTAACAATTCAATCGAGGATTACGAACAATTCGATCTCACAATCTATAGCAATCAAAAGATCTAACACTTAAGTAACTAGGAAAAAAAACCTAACTAATCACTGTAATATAAAAATAAAATAATTATTAATATAAAAAGAAGTAATTGCATCTTAACATCAAAGAAAGAAACAAGTTGCCGGCAGCCTTTTCGTTTCGTCCGTTCCTGTCCGAACTCTGCCAAATACCAAACCTATGTCTAATGTTCTATTCTCAGCAAATTCACGCCATAGGAATGAATTTCTAATCGGGCGAGACCCATCTATTATTTCTTAATTAAAATAAAATCTTATAATAATAATAATAATAATAATAATAATAATAATAATAATTACTAAAATGGTCTTTTTAATAGTAGCAAAAGTCCAATGTGAGTAAACGAGCGAAAATCTACGGTTGGCTTCGTCATTCTTTGTCCTGTCTTCATTAGTCGAGATCCCGACATAGGTGAAAACTGAAATTCTGAATACTTTAAAAGTCGCTTTTCTCCAGTCTTCCACAAAACCTTTCAAAATTGCTCTATAAGTCCCAAAATCTTCCAGCATCTCGAGCTTCCAAAACCTAAAAATCAACCAAAACATACCTGAAAAAGAGTATCCCGGGACAAAATTGATATAAAATAAGCACATTAAATCCCATAAAATACTGTCTCATCACTTCCCCAAACTTAGATTATTGTTTGTCCTCAAACAATACACTCTCATCCCCAAAAATAAGAAAAGAAAAATACATGAACCTAAATCCTATATGAATGACCTAAAACTACATGAATGCAAAGCGCCAAAAGAATTCCAATAATGACGTCCATCCAACTGTCTCATCAACCTCACATTATATAATGCAAACATATTATCAGACCCAGCCCGGCCCAGCGGTCGAACTGGTCGACCCGGTCTCAAACCCGGGCTGAGTCAATCATTTGACTGTTTATGGATGTCAATTGTTCAAACCCGGCCGACCCGGTGGTCGAACCGGTGAACCGTGACCCAACGGTCGAACCGGTGATTTTTAAAAATTGAGTCTTTTATTACAAAAATTTTCATCCTTCAGATCATTAAAAAACACTTCTTTAATAACAATAATTCTATATTTTCTTCGTTTCTCCGTTCGGATTCAAGGATTCTAATCAGTTTTTAACTCTATTTGATTTTACTATACAACATGATATGTATAATCTTTTACAATTAAATAATCATTTTTTCCTATATTTATATGCTCTTTTGTAAATGAAATGTAGATTTCATTTCCATATACTTGATCACGAGTGTGTTTGCTTACCTAATTCATTTATTGGACGATGGTAGCAGTTCAACATCAAATGAAAAAGAACACACAATTTTAATGGTAAATTTTAATGAATTTCAAAGATTGAATTTTTTTCATTTGTATCTTGTTATAATTTGGATGTTGGAATATTATGAAAATGAATATCGTTATCATATTTTTATTTTTATTTATGTTTTTGAATATTCAATTATATTTATAAGTGAAGATATGGCTCGCCGGTTGAACCAGTGATCCACCGGTTGAACCAGCGACCCAACGACCTGGCGTTTTTCCGGGTCGATGACCGGGTCGGCGCTGGTAACTATGCATTCATTAAACTATTTGAAAAGGAAGAAAAACCATACTGATTTAAAAAAATAAAAAAAAAATTAAAAAAACACATTCTTCTTGCATTATTGGTTTTCTGAAAGTGGAAAAGTTAGCTCCTACCCCTTTTGTGCGAAATTGGAAAATCAGGCCACTGTAAAACTGATATTTATTTTTAGGTCAAACAGTTACTGACATTTTTTTTTTCAGGTTCACCGTTCAAATTTGGAGGAAATCGTCCAAATGCAGTCAAAACCGTCCATATTTGGATACATTTCGTCCAAATCAATCCAATGAAGGAAACCGTCCAAATTGGAAAGGTTTCCGTCCAAATATGGACGGAATCCATCTATTTTTGGACGGTGCATCCCTCTTTTGGACGGTTTCCGTCCATTTTGTCCAAAACACTAAAACCGTCCAATTTGGACGGTATCATTTGATCATGCCCATTTGTCGATTCCAATCTCTTGTAGGTAACACGAAACAGGTTTGGTTGGGTCTCTATCCATCTCTATTATCTCCTGAAATAATATTTTGAATCGCGTTTCAGAAAATGTATAAGCTGCTTCCCAGAAAGTGTATGGACAATATCCCGTGCTCCCAAATTTTTTATTGAGGTTCATAACGATGTGGTGGTAGCAGTAACCATGGTAAGCGTCTGGAAATACATTTCTAAAGGCTCCAATGATGCCTGACCCTCTGTCTGATATGAAAACCAAGTCACTATGTTCCCCAATTATCGACTTCATGTTTTCCATGAAATACATCCACGCATCAAGGCTCTCTCCGTCGGTCACAGCAAAAGCTAACGGAAAGATATGGTCGCCCGCGTCTACACCCACTGCTACTAACAATGTCCCCTCGCATTTTGTTTTCAAATGTGTACCGTCCACAACTAAGATAGGCCGACAGTACTTAAACCCCTCAATACTAGAACCCAAAGCCATGAAACAATACTTGAACCTGCCAAGCGCATCAGGAACAATGTCTGTGATGGTTCCAAAATTCTCTACCGTCAACATGTAAAAGTAGGCGTGTAATTTAGAATACGACATTTCTACGTTTCCGCCGATCAATTCCAAGGCTTTCAGTCAACATTGATACTTTGATAATTAAGGTCTATGTTGAATGTTTTTTTCATCTCAGCTTGTAAAACTTTTGTCGTGAAACCGCTGCCGAGTTTTATGAGGCTATCCCTTACGAAACGACCTATAGGTCCGGGCTTGGCTTGTCTATGATTGTCAATCAATTGCTCCAATCCACAAGTGTGGGTTTCAGTGTACGCGATTATCTCAAAGTTCATGCAACGTTGTCCGTCCCTTGCGTCCACATTCGAATCAACAACCTTCCTACCGACAACCTTCCATTTGCATTGGTCTGAACTATAACATCTTAATTTTAACTTTTCCTTGTCAGACCTAACGAGTTTCCACATGTAGCCGTGTTTCAATACGTGGTAACTCATTTTATCCTTCATATCCTCATTGTCTCTATACTTTTTACCAATAAACAATACATCTGGATTATCGGTCTGAAACGTCTCAGCACGTGGACATGGAGGAATTTGGGAAGGGTCCATTCTAGACCTGAAATGAGCACCTCTATTGCGATTAATACTTGTCATACTAAATGTGTGACCAGTGTCAGGGTTCTGTTGCAAAGGTTCTGTCATATAACTCATGAAAGATCCGCTGATAGTAGGATCCGTTTGCATTGGTGATTGCATCACTGTTCGCATAAACTGTCTATACGGTGTGTGGGTCGTCTGATCTAAATTCTACCGAGACGTTCCACCTTCATTCATAGATGCACACATTCTAGCCATAAGTTGTTCACTGTAAGGTATGTCCAATGGCTGACTAATGATATTTGCAATAAATCCCCAATCGTAGCCACGTTCACTTGACAAATCAATTACTTGATCACCGAAAGTTGTATTCGGTTGGATGACAATTTAATGAGGGGCTGAGACTGGTGGAGTATGTACAACATGCTCACGGGGATTCCGATTATTATAAAGTTCGGGTGTAAAATCCTCAATCCCTCTATCATTTTCTTCAACTATCGGTTGTTCATTTAAGTCAAATGTGTTTTCGTATATGTCTTCCGACTCATCATCAGCAATAACCGGTTTAGCGTTAACACAAAGTTTGACGGTTTCTAGTCTAAGCAGATTATCAATGTACCTTAGCCATGTCTCATCATCCAAAACATCAATTGGCCCCTCGTATTTTGCATACAAAAGTTTCATGACCAATGTATTTTTTGATACATCAATTCCTACTTTCTCACACACTTTCTGCTTCACGTCATCCAATGTCGTATCGGTTTTTACATAAATCAAATAAAATTTGTCTTTTCTATAAAACCATATGTCGCTTCCTTCGTCGTATATCCACTCTCCACCAAATACAAACTTAACGGACACAATGTTGTTATCTGTGAAAGAATTATAAATTTACATTAGTATATAGTGGAGATAAGAATATGAAATAATATATAAACAATGAATATATAATATATTTGTATATATGTAGTCATATTGTCAGTGTGATACACATATATACGTATTAAGTACAAGTGCATATACATATATCGTGTGTGTGTGTGAGTGTGAGTGTGAGTGTTTTTGCGATGTTAAGATATGATATTTTGTGTAAGTATATGTCAAAATAATTGTATCCAATAAATACTAAATAGGATTTGTATGTGTAAGTATTTAAATATATACACACACACACATATAAATAAATAAATAAATAAATATATATATATATATATATATATATATATATATATATATATATATATATATATATATATATATATACATATATCACCATACATATATATGTACATATATACATATATATACATATATATATACATATATATACACATATATAGACATATATATACACATATACATACATATATATACACATATATCTAACACACACACACACACACACACACACACACACACACACACACACATATATATATATATATATATATATATATATATATATATATATATATATATATTGTTTGTGTATATATTTAAGTTCTCACATACAAATCTATTTAGCATTTTTGGAAATAAATAATTGTTTCCAAAAATACTAAATAGATTTGTACGTAAATATTTAAATATATATACACACACATATAAATATATATATATATATATATATATATATATATATATATATATATATATATATATATATATATATATATATATATATAAGTGAAATGTCTTATCAACTGTTTTTGTTTTTGAACATCGTTATTTTGTATTGTGTTGTGTTCTGTTGTAACGTTAGGGGGGTAAGAGAAGATAATATGGTTTTTACCACGTCATAGAATATTTGATGATGACGAGGGAGAACGCGCCGGACGGAGCCGGCATAACAGAACTTATATTTTCAATCTAAGGGGTGCCTCACTTCCGACTGAGGATTACCAGGCTGCTGGAGACAGGAAAAGATGCTCCACTGAGCAGACCTTATGAAATTTTCTACGAGCTACCTACCAGGAGCCCCAATACAAAGCCTGGAGATTAGGCATGACACAGCGGATCAGAAGGAATCAAAAACACCCGAAAGAATGCAATTCTAAGAACCTCATCAGGCCGAGACGTACCATGGAATTCTGTTCCAGATATTCATTCTTGTATTTTCAAAGAACATTAATTTATCGTTTGTTTCAATTTTTTAAATCACATATATGTTACCCATAATTTCAAAGGATGTTCTCATACTATCACAAAATACGTAATACAAAAACCATACATTTGAATTGATTTTTCATCTTCCACTACAACAACAACATAATCAACTAATAACCAAACCAATAAAACACATTCGGTAAACAAGTTTCGTTTATTACTATGATCATTCACATTTGCTTCAACCACACAATAAAAATGTATATCATCAAAATATCAATTCCATTATCGAAATATATCATCAAAATTAATCATTTCCCTACCCTAAATAATGCACATACTACAGTACGTTAATTGAAGAAAATTTATAACGTTAACATACTATATTCATGTAAACAATTAACAATAAAAACAAACACGATAAATAAATTTATTCAATCTTAAATAATTGATAAGTAAATGTTTACCCATTTGTTTAAAAATACAACTCCGGTGAAACAAAACAATGAAGCTTAACCCCCCCCGGTATTGTTTGTTTTTTTGTATCAGTGGTGAATTTTTGGTGTTCCAATGGTGATTTTTTTTCTGCAATGGAACGGTGAAAACAAGAGGCTGGTGAAAGAGTAGGACGTTTCCGTCCAAAATGCTCTCATTTGGACGGTGCTTCCTCTGTTTGGACGGTGAAATCAAATGATACCGTCCAAATTGGGAAGGTTTTGGTGTTTTGGACAAAATGGACGGAAACCGTCCAAATGTGGGACGCACCGTCCAAAAATGGATGGATTCCGTCCAAATTTGGACGGAAACCTTCCCAATTTGGACGGTTCCCTTCATTGGATGGATTAGGACGAAATGTATCCAAATATGGACGGTTTTGATTGAATTTGGACGGTTTCCTCCAAATTTAGACGGTGAACCTGAAAAAAAAAATATCAGAAACCGTCTGACCTAAAAATAAATGTCAGAAGTTACAGTGACCTGATTTTCCAATTTCACCTCTTTTGTTTGTTTTGCTTTTTGCTTTTGGAAGATGTTAATTTTTCAAGAACCTCATTGGCTTGTTGTGCCATCAACTAGTTTCTCCCTGAGGATAAGTAGTATATGGTTTTTGTGGTTCTATTTTTTTTTGCACGTAGGCGATACCAAATTAATCCCAGAAAAAAATTGTGTCTTTCTGAAATTTTGAGAGATAATAATTAATGGCCGCGTTTTCCGGTTTTCGAGAAATTATTGTGTCGTTAATCTTGTTCATAAATCTTTGCCTGCAAATTCATCCCATATCTGCCATAGTCCATGTAGAGCCTGCCGTACCTCCCAGAGGATAAGTAGGACATGGTTTTTGTGGTTCTATTTTTTTTTTTGCACGTAGGCGATACCAAACAATTTTTTTATAGCCAAATAACTACTTGACCCCAAGAGTCAACTAATTTCTAGCAAATCAATTTCTCTCTTTATATAAGAAAGGGATACATTTATACATCATCAATTTGCAGTAAAAGCATCTCTCTTTATACATGCATCTCCGAGGATTAAATATTAATCTCTAGGATTCTTTATTCTTAGAGATTAATATAAACCCCACTTTGATCACCCTTTTTTGAGATATAATAATTAATGGCGGCGTTTTCCGGTTTTCGAGAAATTATTATTGTGTCATTAATCTTGTTCATAAATCTTTGCCTGCAAATTCATCCCATAGCTGACAGTGTCTATCATTGCACAAACACAGTTGGTAACTACAGCCAAAACAGCATATTTCAGTCGAATCTCAACACCATCCTCACTTCGATTTCGTCAAACATCAACACAACAAACGGATTCTACAATGGCAGAGCAGGTGATGGCGTCGACCAAGTCAACGCCATCGCCAATTGCAGAGGAGACAGCGATTTTGAATCTTGCCTAGACTGTATTAACGAAGCTGCTGGTAAGCTTACGTCAATCTGTCCTAATCAAAAGGAAGCCATTTTTTGGCTCGATGATTTATGCATGTTTCGATACTCCAACAATTCAATCCTCGGAATCATGTCGTTACAACCTTCTCACGCCTTTGTAAACGTAAATAAAGCTTCAAATGTCCATTTGCAAAGTTCTGATCTGATTTCGTTTGCAGGTACATACAAAATCTATTCTTCTTTTATTTTTCATAAAGAATCAAATCCGGCTATATATATATACATATAGCGGGATTCATTCAACCCAACCCCGGGATCTCTTTGTAACCCTGAGGTCTAATGAACTACATTGGGATAAGCTTTCTCTCGTCCAATTTTTTTAAACATTTATACCACTCAATTTAGAGGAAATACTACAGTCCCCTTAGTATAAAACTGGACCATCCAGTTACCGTTGGATCATCGTAAAGATAATAATGACCGTTCAATGTATTTGATACACTATCACATATTGTGTATCGTTAAAATTGTTTTTACCTATTAATTAGGCTACCCATCATCTTAAAACTTTCTCACCAGTCAGATCCTTACAAAAGCAATTTCATAAATCTCTGCAAATTCATTAATTTGCATTAAATTTCTTTTGATTCATCAATTTACCCAACTCATGTTAATAAACTTTGAATGAAAAATATATGATGCTTTGGTTCTCTTTTACCAATTGATACTCATACGAGTAAAACAATAATTTCGATGCGTTCACCAATATGACAAAGAATTAGGTAACCCCGGCCGGTACTGACATTTTTTGGGCTTAAGGCCAACTTTCTGAATTGTGCATTTTATTTGAAGTTGTTTTTTTTTTTAAAAAAAACATATTTATCGCGTTTTTAACATCCGTAAATACAAAATTCAATTTATTGACAACCTCAAAACATGCCTAAAAAGTAGTCTTTTCTAGCATATTTAGAAACAAAAACCAAATTCATACGTATACACAAAACATACTTACATATTACTATTTCAAGATTGCTCTTGCAACACATTTAGAGACGAAATCACTAATCAAAATAGAATTGTCAATTTCATTAACCATATTCTTCTCAATTGATATCATGGCTAACATGTACATTCAAACGTTCTTGAGTCATTGTTGTTAGATATTTTTTCATAAATAAATATTTTAATTATCGTTTGCATACGAGTTACCGTATGAATTAATGTTATCACAACGAAACGGGGTTCGACTAAACGGATACATGCATCAGCTCATGAACGAGATTCATGCATTTTTTCCGAATCCATGCATCAGTTCGTGAACAGATTTATGAAGATTCATGAACCTACGAATGGATGCAACTCAGAAAATTCAAGAGTTGCATGTTTTAGGCCGAACTGACATGATTCTATCCTTTCGTGCGAGGAGTACCCCCATTCATTTATGGGGAACCTTCAGCCTATAAAAGGCACAAGTATGCAGTCGAAATTCATATAGTTTACAACATCATCAGAACATATATTGAGTGTCCTTAGGTTTGATTCAAACAAGTCACTATTTGAATCAAAGACCTTCATTGTATCATGAGAGAGATTTTCGTTTGAATCCCTAAGTGACAATCTGCATGGGACGAAACATCTCTTTAAGGATAACGTTTTTACGTGCCTTGGAGTTTTTTTTTCTGAGTCTATCAAATTCTTATTCATCACAATTTTCCAACAATCGTGCTCCAAACAAAAAATTAATAAAACTTGTTGTATGTCTAATTTTTTTTTTGGGCCAAGTAAATTTTTTTATTGGGACCTTTAACGATTGGAGTAAAAAAGAAAATTGGGCCTTTATTAAAAAAAAATTAACATATTATATTAGGTTGGATCAGATTGAATCTACACGGAATTTTTTTTTTCATTTAGCGAAACATGCACCGTTGGCCATCTCGGCACCGTTGGGCTTAAGACGGCCGTCTATCCGGCCTCACATGAGGGCCGACCCTGTAGGTAACCACCATGAGCATACCCATTTAATTACCAGAACCCCGGATTCAGGACGTAATTTTTTTTTCTAAGCGATGAAAAAAAGTGATTAGGTGTATTAAAGTACACATTAGTTGTTCTCAAAAAAAAAAGTACACATTAGTTATGGTGTACTAAAAAATGATTTAACGGATATAATTATTTACATAAGTTATCAACGGTATAGATTAAAAACTGGATCATCCATTAAATTATCCAACTGGACTGTAGTCACTCTCTCAATTTAGAACTCCAAACTTAAAAAAAATTTCACCAATTTTTCTTTTTATTTTTTCATACTCTTTATTTTGAGACCACACCCATCCATATTACGACGTAAATTCTGAAAATCCACTATCGAAATTCACTATTATTTGAAATTCACTGCTTTTCGTGATTCACTGAGTGAATTTTGACACTGAGTCTCATTAAAAATGATGTAACTATATTGAACCAATTCTCAAAACGAAAAGTATTAACAAATTAAAAAAAAAAAAAAATAGTGAAATTTTCATCATGTTTGAAAATCTAAGTCAAAAGATATGAGTGTTTGAAAATAGGAGAGGAAACAGAAAAAAAATTAAATAAATAGGAGCAGCGTATGTGTAGGTATTTTTTTTTGGAAAATTAGGGATAAGGACACAATCTGAAATATTTTTAAGTAACATGACAACTACATATTTTTTATAGGGAGAAGGACAACTGCATAATTTTTATAGCGAAAAGGACAAACAGTGAATCCCGAAAATCAGTGAATCTCCCTAGTGAATCCCGAAATCAGTGAATTTCGACAGTGAATTTCGACAGTGAATCCCAAAAATTAGTGAATTTCGACGATGAATTTTGAAAATTAGTGAATTTCGACAGTGAATTTCGTCAGTGAATTTAAACAGTGAATTTCGAACACAAGTGAATTTCAACAGTGAATAAATAGTTTTGTCCTTTATGCAAAAGTTTCAAAAAACTGTCCTTCTACTCAATTGATGAAATATTTCTGTCCTTCTCCCTCATTCCCCCATTTTTTTTTTTGTCCTTTAACCTATAAAAATTGTAGAAGTTGTCGTTCCTCTGGTAAAATTATTTTGGATGTTCTGCTACTTAACAACATTCTAAATAGTGTCTTTTTTCTCATAATTTTCTATAAATAATACAGCTCGATTCATCCCCAGGATCTCTTTGAAATCCTGAGATCTTAGCTTATTATTACCTTATGATAAAAGACTTGGATTTGGCTGTTAATTTGCAGGTAATCTTTCAAACGCGGCGTACAACGGTTCTCTTCGTAAATTCGCAGGAATGCAAATCAGCTATCAACGTTCACCAACAGTTTATGGATTTATGGAGTGCACTCCCGATATTACCCCTGGTGATTGCAAGGATTGCTTGGATAGTATTGCAAGTGAGATGTCAAGATGCTGTTATACTCAATTAGGAGGAACATTGGTCACCCCAAGCTGTATTTACCGTTTTGAGATATATCCTATCTTCAAAGCGACACCACCACCGCCACCGCCACCGCCACTGACATTACCACCGTCACCGCCACCATCGTCATCATCAACACTACTGCTGCCGCCGCCACCAACTAGTAAGGAGATTTTGATTGCTTGTTTTCTTTTCCTTTGGTTAAATTGTATAAATGTAATGATACGGGCACAACTTATGCGACACAACGAGTGAAACAACCATCATATATGCACTCTTGATCTTGGTGTATGATCTAGTGATCATAATGTAGACTATTAAGATCAATGGTGCAGATGATGATTGTATCATCCGTTATGTCTCACATGTGCCCGTATCTTTACTCTTTGTATAAAGCAAAAGTGAAGTTTAGATACGTGCAAGGTGGCAATGGTACGGATAAGCGGATACATGTTACATTTTTCTCTACTTTGAACCATTTTTGCCATTATTTCACATTTCATGATATCTAAATTCTTGATTATTCTTTTTCAGGAAAACCAAAGACAATCATTATCGGTGTTTACGTCATGGTGGCTTTGTTAGTTCTATCACTAATTGCGGTCTGTCTTTTCATCACTAAAAGAAGATGGAAAAACACAAGTAGAGGGCATAGACTTAATGGTAAGTTGAGATTTTATATTTGGTGCTCCCAAACCAAAGGGCTCCCATAGGCCTGACTTAATGGAATATTCTTGTGTGGTGTTTTCATACGTGTGGAGACATCATGAATCACATAGTTTCATTCTGTATTTAAACTGTGTGGTTCTGATCGTTTCACATGTCACTTCACCTTAAATCCCATCTCCACACAAGTATTTTCCTGGCTTAATAACTTTGTGAGGAATGTAAATCGGGGGATGTGTCTTAGTGGTCCGGTTTGCAAAGTCTTCATGTAGAAATATAATTTATAGCTATTATAACAGGACCGTCAGGGATAAAAAAACGGATTGCAATAATAAAAAATAAACGAGAAAGAATACATCACACAAGGAACAATAACACACGATTTATCGTGGTTTCCGGAAAAGTGGCCTTTAGTCCATGGGTAGAAACGAGGAGATTATATTATCAATGAAGATTTTACTGCAATTGCATGAGCAATTGCTGCTGCTACTGCAAATATTCTAGGTTACAACAGATTAATATTATAGTCACAAAACCCTGGACCTAAACAACATAAAGACATGCTAGTAGATTGACTAAAATACCCCAGATGTGAACTCGCCTCAGCTGCCTCCACCAGATGTAACCTGCTGACTTTTGCCCTGCTGACATTGCCCAGCTGACTCTGTCTTGCTGACTTTGTCCTGCTGACATTGCCCAACTGACCTTGTCATGCTGACATTGCTCTGCTGAGTACTCAGCCCTGATGAGAGGTCAAGTCACATTTTCTAACAAATCTCCACCTTGACTTGAACTCTAATTCAAACAGATATATAACCACATGTACTGTACCAGATGCATTCGTCAATATTAGACGTACTGTACCAGATTCTTCTTCTTTCCTCTTACTTAACAGCTTCAGATGTGATTCCTCCAGATGAGTGTTAACTCCAGAAGAGAAACCAACTTCAGATAAGAGCCTTTGTTGTTAACAGATTCAGACTTGATTGAGTTGAGAACGGATGTGATCAACAAATTCAGACTTCATCACCAGACAAGATGTGATTACCAGATTCATATGTAATCATCTCAGCTGAGCACACTCAGCTAAATTCTTCAGATTCAACTTCAACCAAATAGATTTGCAGATTCAGATTCGGAGCTAACCAGATATGAACACAACAGACTTCAAGTGAGCCTTCTCCAGACGAGACTTAACTCCAAATGAGAACTCCATCTCAGACATGTTCACCAGATGCTTAGCTGGCTTTAATCAACTGGGACTTTCAGACACAGATGTAGAACATCATAGACATGTTCAACAGAAGCAGTAGATGCCACTCCGCTGACAGTTGGACTGAGCTGACTCTTCACTCAGCCGACTTCCCAAATTTTGAAAATTCCACTCTACTCAGCTGACTTTTACTCAGCTAGTATCAGATCAACTGACACTCACTCAGCCGACCTACAGATTTTGGTTCTTCCGATTTAGCTCTTGATTCTTCAGGTTTAGATGCACAACCAAGTGCTAGATTAGTGTTGACTGTTCTTAGCTGAGTTCTGCAAACTCAACTAAGAATGGACCTGAAGCTCCACCCGCTTGTCAACACTCTAGATTCAAATTCAGACCAGATTTGCATTAGGGTCTTTGGAATCACCCTTCTTGAATGTCTTTTTTCAGGATTTCCATTCTTTTTGCAACTGGTACTAGCAACTAAACCAATAGCACGATTGTATGTACCTGTGCCAACTGCATTATGCCTTAGCTCTTGATTTTGGAGAAATGCCTTAACATCCTCCAATGACAATGTGTTTGTTCCAACAATAAAAGACTACACAATATTCTTATATGATGCTGGAAGTGATACCAACAAAATTAGAGCTGCATCCTCATCTTCGATCTTCACATCAATACTCCTTAAATCAAGCACTATTGTGTTCAGCTTGTCCAGATGATCTCTGAGAGGCATTCTGTTGGGGAGATTTTGCATCAATAAAAACAAAAGAAAATTTATAACCCTAACCTATATGCAAAACTAACTCCTAACCGACCAAAACATCGGGTTGTTGCTAGTAAAGCGTAATGAGTAAGGGGTCGATCCTCAGGGAAAAGGTATGTTCAATCTAATCTCATTAATCCTACCAATTGCTACTCAATAAAAACAAATAAACGAACGACAAAGCATAAAAACAGAAAATAATTCAAGTAATCTAACCTAAGGAATAAAATAAACAAACTAATCTAAGACATGGGAACAACCAATATACAAACCTATGTGATCTCAATCCTAGTTCATCTCATGATTTTAATTTAAGTTGTGGTTTCACCTTTTCACGAGACATAAACCCCTAATTCCTTAGTGAATTTATTCTCAAGCTATGGATTCCTAATTCCTTAGTAAATCCAATTACCAATCTCTCATCTTCCGAATGTTGAGATCGATGTACCAAATAAAACTCGGTGTAGATTCAAGTTACTCTCGTATAATCGAATCTAACAACCTAGAAATCTAACCAATTAATTTGTCACATAATCAATGGCTAAAAATCCTATCTTTCTATGGTGATCTATCGTTACGCAACTTCCGTATGTTGTAACTATCAATCGTAAACGATTTTCCGATTCAATTCACACATAGCATCATAATCATAAAAAGATACAAAATAAATCAAAGATCATAAAAATAAAAAGGATTGAATAAAATTAAATAAATAAACTCACGTAGTTTGGTACAATTGGATGAATCCATGAATCAACGAACAAGAAACGGAAAAAAAAACTACATCCTAATCTAACCCGGATCACCCGAGCACAAGGCTCGGGTGACCGGCCTTGAACCTCAAAACAGCCGCTGCTTTGCTGCTGTAATGTGCCGCTGAATTAATTTGATTGAATTATGGGATATAGGGTTTGAGAAGCAGCACATATATATAGGTATTAATGTCGGCTGCTTTCTCCTTCAGAATTGCGGCTGAATATTTGTTATTTCAATTAGGATATTGCATAAAAGAAAATAAGGCGGCTGGGAGAATCCTAATTAATTAAGGAATAAAGTATGTCGGCTGTGGCAATGTGTAAGTCGGTTCTGCTGAATAATGGTCTGGACGCCCGTCTAATTTGTAGGACGCTCGTTAAAGAAAGTGCTGAAGGCTCTGAACCAAATTCCTTGCATGGAAAACTTCTAAAATTTATATCTTGAGTTGTAGACCTCCAAAAATTATGATCCGAATGTCATAATTAAGCTCTCGGAAAACTCTACAACTTTCATTAAGGACTCTTCTTCAGAAAACGCCTTTTTGATCAGCCCGTCGTATTACGAGTATATTTCGGGATTTTCCAATACCACAGCATCATTATCCAAACTTGTAACGCTCATATCTCGGGCCACGTAAGTCGGAATGAAGTTATTCAAGATCCTGTAGAATCCTCTCTTCAAGCCCTACAACTCTTCTCTTGAGGTCGAGAGTCAAATCAGTGTATATCATATCAAGAACTGCGTCGGAAGTTCGGCTGCTTGAATGCTTCATTCCAAGCTTTATCTCCATCTTTATCCTCTTCCAAGTCAAAAACATGTATCTACATTGCATCCAAACACCACAAAAACGTAACAATATCCAAAACCATATAAAACAATCAAATAATCGTATAAATTGATACGTTTTCATATTTAACCATTAAAAACACCATTTACTCAATTAATCAATTATAAGCTCGAAATCTATGAAAATCATACGAATGTAGGGGAAATTGATATAGAAAATATATGTAAAAATCACTATAATTTAGCCCTTAACAACACCCCCCACACTTAAACTTTTGCTTGTCCTCGAGCAAAACAAAACAAAGTCAAGCTCGAGACAAATAAACATCTATACAAATATAAAGTATATTCAATAACTTAGAAGTTCACCCGAGTGAGTGTGTGCATAGCCATAATAAACTTCCACTAAGTTCCACAATTTGAAAGTTATTCAAACCAAAACTAGCCCGGTTTCCCATCTAAGTTAGAAATATTCAAAAAACTATAACAGGCACTTTACAAAACATACATATCCCAAAAAGAAACAGTAGAGAATATCTAAAACATTTCTGACAAACTTAGAGGATAATCCCTACAACATATCCTTCAGTTTATACTAGGGATAAGACTTACGATAACTAAGTCTTTAACTTATTCATAATAATATATTTTTCGAATTTTTATTTCACTTTTTTCACATTTTTCTAACACACATCAGAATAAGCTTTTGCCCTCATAGCAGAATAGGACATTTCAAGATAATCCCCTACCTTACTCAAATCATAAGGCAGCTATAAACTGATCACTGTCGTGAGCTCTTGGTCATCATAGTGGAATAGGACATACGTGGTATACCCTACCTCACCCGAATCATAAACCAGCTTCCGACACACCCAATTAATTAAGTGATTACTTAGAGATTTCTGGCTGGCAGTGGTAAAGATTATTTTCTAGTAACACAGACCACTGAGCATAACACCTCAAGTAAACAATTTATTACTATTGCAAAGACTTAATCACGTTTCACTTATCACATTCAAACTTACAGATATTCACAGTATGTCATACTTTAATCCTAGAATATAAACTACTAAACTTTTCAAGAATTGTACATAAGCAAAGAAACATGCTATAATCATCAAAAATCTCCAACTAAAATGGGGTAGGTTCTCAACATTTAGCTCATCATTTACTATGGCATGTGAAAAAGAGTGTCGGGTGAAACAACTAAAATTACTAAATATACATAATATAGCAAAAATGATATAAACTCAAGCAAAGATATGCCTTCGTCTACTCGGGACTAAACAAAAAAAAAATTTGAAAATTAAGCACTTTTCATAGAAATACTAAAAATATGAGCAAACGAAAGTAGATACATATATCATCTATCTCCTCCCCCACACTTAGATTGCAACTTGTCCTCAAGTTGTACAGAAATAAAAAATTAGAGAACTTAGCTGATTGGATGCTGGCAATTCTGGAGGAACCAACAAGAACCCGGATTGCTTGCATAGCTCAGTAGACTGTGGAGCATCACAGGACAACTGAATACATCTTTAAAGTGCACAATAGCTATCAAAAATATCCTGCAGACTTGATCAGTGCAAAAAGAGTCTACGGGGAAAAGATTAGACTTATACAAACAAAGCACATAAGGAAAAGAATTTATAGAGATATTCAAATTATGCTCACATAAAGATGGACACATATACATGAAAATATCACAAACTCGTAGGCTAGGTGCAACTACATGAAAATGCAATACAATGCAAACTACATGAAGAATCCTAAAAATAAAATAAAAACGAGGTAGTATCACGGAAACCGACAGTTAACTACGCTCAAGAAAAAAAATAAAAGAAAAATAGAAGAACAATGCAACTAGATGACATGCAACTAAATGATATGCATTTAAATGATATGCAAAAATAAAAGAAAATAAAAGAAAGAAAACTAGCCCACTCATTAGCAACACGACATGTATAAAATAAACGTCTACCAAATAATGACAGGTTACGATAAACGACAGTGCTGTCCATTACATGCAGTGTAGACGCTCCTTAAGACTTATCTAAAGTGATAGCATTATGGAAAACCAACAGTTAGCTATACTAAACAGATATAACTTATATGGTCCAACACGTAGCATACGGAAAACCGACAATTAACTACCCATATAAATTATAAAAATAAAGGAAGCACGTAAGTCTTAACGCTAAACATGATTCATCAAAGGGTGGTAGCATACGTAAAAGACATTAGCTACACTATCAATGAAAAACGGTTATAGCTTACGGAAACCGACATTTACTATAACATAGATGAATCAAATATAAAAGATAAGATCAATTATCTAACATGGATTCAGAGATGGAAAGGTAAAAACATATAAGTTCAGGACATCTATGTAAACGAAATAAGCCACAGAAGCTCGAATGAAAGAAATCCAAGTTAAACAAAAGCATTAAAAATTAAATCAAGAAATATCAGAACCTGGACTGACCCCCGGACGAACGTTCACTTAGCGTTCAGAACTGGACGAACGTTCATCTTTTCAAACGCTCGTTTGCTCTTGAAAACCTCCAGACGTGCGTTCAGAATTCCAGACGCCCGTCTGATCCTTCAAATCAGAACAGCGTTGAAACCTTCTGGACGGACGAACGTTCATCAACCCGGACGCCCGTTTACCTGCAGATATGAACTGGACGGGCGTTCACTTACCTTGAACACTCGTCCAGATGACGAATATGCACAGAAAACGCAGGAAATAACACAGCAGACCTTAAACTTATAAATAAAATAATCACATACCACAGCAGCCTCATCAAATTAAAGCACGGGGGATTAGATTAGGTTACACATAACACAAACTTCACGTAAAACAGATTGAGTAAAAAACTTTTGCACATTCTTAACCTTATGGTCATCGAAACACGGCAAAATAAAAACTCTCAATCTATTCGACGCTATTTATATTGAAAACGAAAAATAAAACGTAACAAAATCAAAGAACTAACTCAACTAGATTCAACATGACACCTATTCCCCGGCAACGGCGCCACTTTTGTTGGGGAGATTTTGCATCAATAGAAACAAAAGAAAATTTATAACCCTAACCTATATGCAAAACTAACTCCTAACCGACCAAAACATCGGGTTGTTGCTAGTAAAGCGTAATGAGTAAGGGGTCGATCCTCAGGGAAAAGGTATGTTCAATCTAATCTCATTAATCCTACCAATTGCTACTCAATAAAAACAAATAAACGAACGAAAAAGCATAAAAACAGAAAATAATTCAAGTAATCTAACCTAAGGAATAAAATAAACAAACTAATCTAAGACATGGGAACAACCAATATACAAACCTATGTGATCTCAATCCTAGTTCATCTCATGATTTTAATTTAAGTTGTGGTTTCACCTTTTCACGAGACATAAACCCCTAATTCCTTAGTGAATTTATTCTCAAGCTATGGATTCCTAATTCCTTAGTAAATCCAATTACCAATCTCTCATCTTCCGAATGTTGAGATCGATGTACCAAATAAAACTCGGTGTAGATTCAAGTTACTCTCGTATAATCGAATCTAACAACCTAGAAATCTAACCAATTAATTTGTCACATAATCAATGGCTAAAAATCCTATCTTTCTATGGTGATCTATCGTTACGCAACTTCCGTATGTTGTAACTATCAATCGTAAACGATTTTCCGATTCAATTCACACATAGCATCATAATCATAAAAAGATACAAAATAAATCAAAGATCATAAAAATAAAAAGGATTGAATAAAATTAAATAAATAAACTCACGTAGTTTGGTACAATTGGATGAATCCATGAATCAACGAACAAGAAACGGAAAAAAAAACTACATCCTAATCTAACCCGGATCACCCGAGCACAAGGCTCGGGTGACCGGCCTTGAACCTCAAAACAGCCGCTACTTTGCTGCTGTAATGTGCCGCTGAATTAATTTGATTGAATTATGGGATATAGGGTTTGAGAAGCAGCACATATATATAGGTATTAATGTCGGCTGCTTTCTCCTTCAGAATTGCGGCTGAATATTTGTTATTTCAATTAGGATATTGCATAAAAGAAAATAAGGCGGCTGGGAGAATCCTAATTAATTAAGGAATAAAGTATGTCGGCTGTGGAAATGTGTAAGTCGGTTCTGCTGAATAATGGTCTGGACGCCCGTCTAATTTGTAGGACGCTCGTTCAAGAAAGTGCTGAAGGCTCTGAACCAAATTCCTTGCATGGAAAACTTCTAAAATTTATATCTTGAGTTGTAGACCTCCAAAAATTATGATCCGAATGTCATAATTAAGCTCTCGGAAAACTCTACAACTTTCATTAAGGACTCTTCTTCAGAAAACACCTTTTTGATCAGCCCGTCGTATTACGAGTATATTTCGGGATTTTCCAATACCACAGCATCATTATCCAAACTTGTAACGCTCATATCTCGGGCCTCGTAAGTCGGAATGAAGTGATTCAAGATCCTGTAGAATCCTCTCTTCAAGCCCTACAACTCTTCTCTTGAGGTCGAGAGTCAAATCAGTGTATATCATATCAAGAACTGCGTCGGAAGTTCGGCTGCTTGAATGCTTCATTCCAAGCTTTATCTCCATCTTTATCCTCTTCCAAGTCAAAAACATGTATCTACATTGCATCCAAACGCCACAAAAACGTAACAATATCCAAAACCATATAAAACAATCAAATAATCGTATAAATTGATACGTTTTCATATTTAACCATTAAAAACACCATTTACTCAATTAATCAATTATAAGCTCGAAATCTATGAAAATCATACGAATGTAGGGGAAATTGATATAGAAAATATATGTAAAAATCACTATAAATTAGCCCTTAACACATTCCTTCATGCATCTTTAAACTGAACAGACGTTGCTTCATCAGCAACTTGATCAATGACTTTGTCATATACAGACTCTCAAGCTTCAGCCACAGCCCTTCTGCTGAATCCTCTTCAACAACTTCAGTGATAATATCATCAGACAAGCATAGAAAAATCATTGAATGTGCTTTCTCCTCCAGATTGTCCATCTCAGCATTTCCAGCATCCGCCGCCATTGTCAATGGAGCCCAGAGCCCTAGTTTCTTCAATAGAGCACGCATCTTGATTTGCCACAGACTGAAATTATTCCTTCCAATGAATTTATCAGTCTCTACATCTAACCTAGACATCTTGATCTCGCTGGAAAGCTAGCGTTAATCCCAGTTTCTAGCATCAATTATGACCTTGGTTCCAATCAACCTAACTCGAACATATTTCGGATTCCTTGAAGCTAACTTCGCTTTGATACCAGTTTGTTATAACAGGACCGTCAGGGATAAAGAAAAATGGATTGCAATAATTAAGAATAAACGAGAAAAAATAATTCACACAAGAAACAATAACACAGGATTTAACGTGGTTTCCGGCAAAGTGCTGACTATTTCACGGGTAGAAACGAGGAGATTATATTATCATTGAAGATTTTACAGACTCTACAATTGCATCAGCAATTGCTGCTACTACTTCTGCTACTACAAATATTATAGGTTACAACAGATGAGTATTTTATGGTCACAAAACCTAGACCTATCTGACATAAAGACATGCTAGCAGATTGACTAAAAAACCCCTGATGTAAACTCAGCTCAGCTGACTCCACCAGATCTAACTTGCTGACATTGCCAAGCTGACCTTGCCCTGCTGACTTTGTCATGGTGACATTGCCCAGCTGCCCTTGTTCGGCTGACATTGCTCTGCTGAGTACTCAGCCCTGATGAGAGGTCAAGTCACATTTTCTGACAATAACATATCAATAGGCAATAGACGCAACACACTTTATCATTATTGATGATTATGTTGGGTCTACATTATGATCAATGTGTAATACGCCATCAACAAAGATGTAATGTGTGTTGTACCACCAGGGCCGTCTCTGAGTTTTTATAAACATTAGGCTAAGAATCAAACGGGCTCCTTTAAAAGGAAACGAACTGTTTTTAGAAAATATATCACATATTTAGACTAATTAACTTATTGGACTACAAGAAAAATCAGCCCCTAAATTTTAATCATTTTCCGAGGACCCTAAGTCATGGCCTTATTGGCCTATGTATCACTCGTCGTGATATAACCGTTGTAATAGGTTTTTCTTTTAGAAAATTAGGAAAAATTACACATTTTGAAATATTTTCAAATACTAGAACACCTAAAAAAATTATAGGAAGAAGGCAAAAAAAAACAAAAAAAAAAAAAACAAAAAAAAAAAAAACAAAAACAAAGCCACACGCTGTACGTGTACATGTAACTGCTTTTCTTTCTTTTCTTTCCTTTTTTTTTCACATTTATTTTCAAATACTCGTATCTTTTGATTTAGATCTCCAAACATGATGTACTGAATTTTTTGATTTTTTTATCTTTTTCGTTTTGAGATTTGGTTCGATATATTTACATCGTTTTTCGAAAGATTTACTGTCGAAATTCACTCAGTGAATCTCGTCAGTGAATTTCAAATAATAGTGAATTTCGACAATGGATTTTTGGAAATTACGCCGGAATATGGTGTATGTGATCTCAAAATAAAAAGCATGAAAAAATAAAATAAAATATCATGAAAGAATTTTTAGGTTTGGAGTTCTAGTTTGAAAGATACAAGTGTTTAAAAAATATACATATGAGAGAAAGTGTGTTGGTTTTTTTTTCCTTTAAAAGAAATGCGTCCAGCATTTTAAAAAATGGAAGAAGAGAATAATTTTGTCTTTTATGCAAAAAATTTGAAAATTATCCCATTTGATAAAATATTTTTGACATTCTTCCCGATTCTCCCTTTTTATATTTTTTTAATTTTAATATTAATTTTTTACATAAATGATCTGACAGCGAAATATCAAAGAGATACAACTAGCTAGCATAGTGTATTGTAGCAAAGTACCACATGGTGTCATAAGAAGTCGTTAGGGGTAGATACAGAAATTTTGTTAATGGGTGTCCATAATATTTTTTCAAAGTAAAAATTTTTCTCATTGTATCCACAATATTTTTCACTCGATAAAATGTGGAGTTTTTTTTTGTTTTTTTTGGGAGGGCCCCAGTGAAAACTTTGTGTATCCGCCTCCGAGTATCGCAGGGCGCATGGCCGGTCCCGGATAATTTTGGCTTTCGGCGAAATCGTCGAAATAGGCCTTTTAGTTCGAGATTATTTTTTTCAAAGACATACTTAAAAAAGATTAATTCAACATCACGTTTTTTAAAATCTGTAGATACAAATTTAAATTCATTGATGTTAGAGATTTTTTCCATTTATTGTTATCGTTTGCATTTAGGTTGCCCTAACAAAACAGGGTTCGACCTGATGAAACTCAAGTTGAGGCATAGGGCCTATAATTTGACATTTTCTCAATTCAAGTAAATTTTACCGCATGATATTAGTGAGCCTATAATTTAGGTATTTATCAATTCAAATAAAAAATTAAACTAATTATATTAGATCGGTTGGGATTAGATCTGCACGGATTTTTTTTTGTAATGTCGGACCCTGGAACGGTTGGGCCTTCGGCCAACGCCTCCTGCGCCTATGCATTGGGCCGGCCCTAGAGGGGTGTCATAAAACGTAGCAAATGATGGCAAATCATGACAACCATAACAAAGAACACATGGCATATCAAAGTGTAGATAAGTCATAAGAGTAACAATGATCAAGTCTTGGAATTTAACTCTGGGAAAATTGCATCAATTTTGTAGAAGAAGAAGAAGAATTAGAAGCCATTGTTGACACAGAGACTAGGCAATATGATTTTTCTATAATAAAAGCTGCAACAAATGATTTCGCAACAGCTAACTTGTTGGGAAGAGGCGGATTCGGTGATGTCTACAAGGTATTCTCTAACTATTGTGCACGATGTATTTTTTTTCCCCTTTTCCCTCGATGTTTTGAGATACTATAACGCTCCGTTCCCGGATACCGAATCATTATTCAGAAAAGAACGTTCGGCACGTATAATATTAAATGTATCTTATTATTATACGTAAGCCACTACTTTATTGTATCGAGTTAAACAACGCGAAAGCTAAAAAGACTCGGGTAAAACCATAAAAGATGCTAGAATTACAATGCCATCCAACTTAAAAGGTGGAAAAATGAACTTACAACAACGAAATATCTTACATTGTACGATACAACTTACAAACCAAACCAAATGTACTTATTTTACAACACGTCTCAAAAGTTGTCGAAATAAAATACAAGTCTTGAAGATAAAAGGTACACGATACATAGTTTAACAGGATAATAAAAGCATAATAAAAAACTCCACAGCGTAGGATATCATACATCATCCTCAAACTCATCATAATCCAGCTCAACCTCTATGTCTTCTCACACAAGAAAACAATACACAAACATGCAAAAGAGGTAAGTACAAAGCGTACTTAGTAAAACGTAGAAGTCATTGGACAATTACGCTTTATAATGAAAGGAAAACGTTTTATTATTATTAAGGATTATCTTTAGGAGCACGACTCAAACTCTAGGGTTCACTTCATGCTCATCAACATGTCAAGAGTATCCTACTTTGTTTCTATCTTAGCTTATCTTTGTTAATCAGTATTCAAGAGCACTACGCATGGTGCTACTTACCACGAAGCATCTAGTTGCAAACTACTAGCGATACATACACTAGTAGCAACGGGCTAGTCCCGATAGTGTGTGTGTGTGTGTGTTCGGCGAAGTCCATCTACTCCTAGTGACTCTCAAAGACCAGCAGAGCTATTCACCTTATCTGTCCACACAACACGTCGCGATATTGTCTTATGCCTTATCAAGAATAACATTGTTGTTTATGCTTTTAACTACACAAGTATGTATGTTATTAATTGTTAACTAGCCACCTAAGTGTTTTCACGGAAAATCTCACTTAACATTCTACTCCCTCGTCTTAGACATTTGGACTTTAGACATTCCTATCACATACCCAGACATTGATGAATACTAATTCATCAAAGCACAAGGTCATTTATATTCTTTTGACGGTCCCGAACTTCAACTCTTCAAAGAATCTATTCAGGTCAGAAATGCATCAGAAGCTTATTAATGGCTTTGTTAAGTTATTTTAGATCATATTAGATTATACAAGTGACCATATCCCAAAATTAAACATTAAAAATTAATATGTCCAAAAATTCAGGTTCAGGCATGTGCTTGGCCTTGCGGGCCTATGCCTAAAAAATAAAAAGACAGGTTTAGGCATGTGCCTGAAAAGTGCATGTTCTTAGTTTTTTATTATGTTCGATTACAGGCATGGGCCTGACCTTTCAGGCCTGTGCCCAAAAATTGCCTGCATTTTTTGTTCTGCACGAATTCCATCCTTTTCCAAGCCCAGAATCAGTCTTTTTACACTCCAAAACAACAGGAAAAGATGTACTAATCATACCATAACATCTAATACTTCAACAACAATCAATATCATGAATTTAACATCAAACAATACGCAATTTACTCAAACTAAACATCATAAAACATAAATTGTTCAACATGAAAACCCTCTAACTTGGATTCCAAAGCAAAGCAACCAAATCATCAAAGCAAAACATTCAACTCTTGAATCCTTCAACCAAAACCTAATTGATCACAATTAAAACCTAAATTAATCATGATCACAGGTTTCTACACAATTTACACTACGAATTGCACAACTTAGGCAACCAAAATAGATAATATCTTAATGATTCCAACTAGGGCAAAAACTATACCTTCCCAGAACTTGAAGATCTTGATATCAAAACGACGCCCTTCTCACGAGGATTCCGATTCTCTACTTGTAACTGCAATCTGTTGAATAACTTTGAAAATACCTTATCTATTTTCTTTTCTCTAGAGCCAGAAGTTCGAACATTAGTTTTATGTTTCTGACAACCTTCAACTGAAAATGGAGTTTTATTTACCTTTCCTGAAAATAACTCACAATGAGTTATTAATCCTTTTTTTTTAAATTAAATGAAGAAATATAATCTTCGTATTTTATGAAAAATGGCACGTTTGTCATTTCTCAAAAATCAGAATATTATATTCATCCCCCCTTACGAGGAGTTTCGTCCTCGAAATTGAAGCATATCTAAACTGTAGACTTCTCTCTAGCAACCCTCCTCAAAACAACTAAAACCGGATCTTCATATTGTTTCTCACGAATTTCAACTGACAACTCTGATCTTGCCAACCACGGAGTCAAAATGTTGTTCCGTAATACAAGGCTTGGAAGAGTTCAGAGGGGGTGAATGAACTCTTCCTCTTTTTGTAAATTTCTTACTGAGGAACCAGACTAGTGATTGATGAGACTGCTAAAGATACTCGTCTGATCTATTGAGCTGATTTGATTCACAGGGTGTTAAATTCAAATCCCTTGCCAGCGTATGACTGTTGGATGACTTACTTGGTACTGAACAATTGTATATTGTGCTCCTAGAGAATGTAGATTTGAGACTTGCATTAAATGCTACATTTTCACTTGTATGGTCTTGTAGTCATTGATCATAAGTTTGATCGTGTGGATGAATTTCTTCTTGTCACTTAGTCACTTATGTAGAATGTACCATGGTAGTCTGCCCCTTACTAGTCTGTTAGATTTTACTTGTCTTCTTTGCCTTTGTAGTCTTTACTCGTCTGAGCTGATAGGTAGTCTGGTCTTCAAATCTTCTGTTATACTAACTTAGACTATTCTATTCTATTTCTATTTATACTACAACATGTAAGTCTGACTAACCTTATACAATTTACTTGTCAGACTACTAATAAAAACTTATACTTGGTTATTGAACAAACTATTTTGTTATCATAAAAAATTCTAACATATGGGGACCTAACACAAACACTACTGATTCCCAAACTGATCAAACCCTCGTCTATTCAACCCATCAACTAATCAACCACATCTTGAACCACAGAAACTGCACTAACCGATCTTCTACTCTATGCATCTATCTTATGAAAACACTTTCTTATTTCTAGAATCCAAGTAGACAAAACTCTTGGATAGCCAACCTATACCGAGAACCACATCATAATCCGTAGAATCCGAAACCATAAGATCGTTTTTGAAACGGTAGGTTCCAACCGACATCAACTTGTGGTAACATATTATCAATCTTGGTTATTCTACCCAAAGGTGTTGTTATATCCAATGAATTCCTTAAGGGTTGAGGACTTGAGGTGGTAGATTTAACTTCTTAGCTATCCTACTTAACACAAAAGTATATTTGACGCTCTCGTATCAATTAAGGCTGACACAGCTAAGTTATCTCTTATTATTGTACCTAAAAGCTAGTTCATTTACTTAAATACAAATAAAACATTAATTTACTCGTGTCATAAAATTAATTTAGGAAAAACAAAACTTAAAAGATACCTGAAATAAAAGCATCCAAAGCAAACACACGAGCCGGTCTACTTGCACTTCCTTTGAAATTTCCATGGTTACCCTTATCATTCCTCATAGGGCAAGCTATTTCGTAGTGTCCAGTGTCTCCACAATGATAAAAACCGTTTGTACTTGCTCGGTACTCTTCAGTGTGGTTCTTCTTGCACTTCGGACAAACCGGTGCACTAACTTTTGATGTTGCTGCAAGCGGTGCTGAAATCTTCTTCACATCCCGTTGGATAATATCAAAAGATATCTTGTCACCAATAAAAACTGAAGGCTTATTCTTGAAAATCTCGACTTCTAAAGCCTTTTCAACCAAGCCTGCCATGTTCCTCGGTGTCGAACACAACATGCCAGCTCTTATATGTATTGCCAATTTATTCAGAAACCGTGCCATCTTCCTATCTTCCTTTGCCATTATTTCCTTATAGAACCTCCCTAATTCATTAGACCTATGAGAATATTGCAAAAATTGACTTGCCTTATCTGCCTAAACTAAGGGTGGAAAGTACTCCCTATAAAACAACTCTTTGAACACTTTCCAATCCATTATCTTCCCTCTATTGTTTTCAATCGCCTCGATCCAATTCTCAATTTTTCCAAGCATAAACCCAACTGCCAATTGTGCCCACTCGAACTCAAGAATGTTCACATTCATACACGCTTTCTTGAAACTTTGTATCCAAACCTCTACTACAGCGGGCTCTACGTTCCCATAAAAATCATGTACTTTGTCTCTCTTTAATCGGGTATATTGTACCTGCTTGACCCTAAACTGGTAGGTTCACTAGAGGATAAACTTGTGGATTAACTGTTGGGTATCCTACGGATTCATGTGGTGGGTATGGCTGGTGTGAAGGAGCCGTGAGTACTTTTGGTGGTAAGGGTTATATCTTTGATGGTGAGGTGGATCATTGTAAGGATAAGGGAATCCATCAGGTGGGTAGCCAAAACCGTATTAATGTTCAACTCTTGGAGGTGAATGATAGACTGTGGGTGAAGAAGGATATCTTGCGGGTGGACAAAAAGTATGTTGAGGTGGCTAGCTCACTGGAGGAGTGGATTAGGCCATATTTTCTTGTGGTGGATACACCATGGTCACACGAGGATGATACACCGGAGGAATATCTCCTACGATAATGACCGGGATAGGTCCATCAGCATGCTCGTGAGGACCATGATACTGAGGTGGTTCTTGGTGAACTTGGGGTTGTTCCTGAGGGGGTACCCGATTCTGATGATGTCCTTGTTGATCAACATGATCCTAACGACTAACTACTTCTACTTCACCACCGATCTTATCTGCTTCTTGCAGAGCCCTCAATTCTTCAATACCAGAACCTCGAGTACCTCGGCGGTTACTTGCCATCTGAAAGATCAAGAAAGAGTAGAATGGTTACTAAGTGGTCTAAAAAAGTCATATCTCAAGGAATACAAGCGTAGGACAGAAAATAGCCTTGTCTCTGATACCAACTGTAATGCCCCGTTCCCGGATATCGAGTCCTTGTTCGGAAAATAACGTTCGGCATGTATAACATTAAATGTATCTTAACATTATACTCAAGCCTATATGTCATTGTATCAAGTTAAGCAACGTGAAAGCTAAAATAGACTCGGGTAAAACTGTAAAAGATGCTAGAATTACAATGCCATCCAAGATAAAAGGTAGAAAAAGAATCTTACAACAACGAAATAGCTTACATTGTACGATACAACTTACAAACCATACCAAATGTACTTATCTTACCACATGCCTCAAAAGTTGTAGAAATAAAATACAACAAGTCTTGAAGATAAAAGGTACAAGTTACATAGTTTAACATGATAATGAAAGTATAAGAAAAAAACTTTATAGCATAGCTTATTATATATCATCCTCGAACTCGTCATAATCCGGCTCAACCTGTATGTCTTCTCACAAAATCTCACAAAATAAAACAACACACAAGTAGGTTCCAACCGACAAAAAACTGAAGGCTTATTCTTGAAAGTCTCGACTTCAAAAGCCTTGTCAACCAACTCTGCCATGTTCCTCGGTGTCGAACCCAACATTCCAGCTTTTATCTCTATTGTCAATCTATTCAGAAACCGTTCCATCTTCCTGTCTTCCTTTTCCGTTATTTCCGTACAGAACCTCCCTAATTCATTAGACCACTGAGAATACTACGTAACTGTCATCTGTTGTCCCTGTCTTAAGTGTAAAATTTGACTTGCCTTGTCTGCTTAAACTGAGGGTGGAAAGTACTCCCTATAGAACAACTCTTTGAACACTTTCCAATCCATTATCTTCCCTCTATTGTTTTCAATTGCCTCAATCCAATTCTCAGTTTTTCCAAGAATAAACCCAACTGCCAATTGTGCCCACTCGAACTCAGGAATGTTCATAATCCTACACGCTTTCTTGAAACTTTGTATCCAAACCTCTACTACAGCGGGCTCTATGTTCCTATAGGGATCATGCACTCTATTTCTCTTCAATCGGGTATACCAATCTGTTGTACCTGCTTGACCCTAAACTGGTAGATTCACTGGAGGATAAACAGGTGGATTAACTGTTGGATATCCTATGGATGCTTGTGCTGGGTATGGCTGGTGTGTATGAGCTGCGTGTACTTTTGGTGGTAAGGGTGATATCTTTGATGGTTAGGCGGATCATGGTAAGGATAAGGGAATCCATAAGGTGGGTAGCCAAAACTGTATTAATGTTCAACTCTTAGAGGTGGAGGATAGACTGTGGGTGGAGAGGTATAGCTTGTGGGTGGATATAAGTTCTATTGAGGTGGGTAGCTCACTAGAGTGATGGATTAGGCCACACTTTCTTATGGTGGATACATCACTGTCACACGAGGATGAGACACCGTAAGAATATCTCATACGATAGTGACCAGGATAGGTCCATCACCATGCTCGCGAGGACCATGATACATAGGTTGTTCTTGGTGAACTTGGGGTTGTTCTTAAGGGGGTACCTAATTCTGATGATGTACCTGTTGATCAACACGATCCAAACGACCCACTACCTCTACCTCACCACCGATCTCATCTGCTTCTTGTTGAGCCCTCAATCCTTCAATACCATAACCTTAAGTACCTATATGGTTACCTGCCATTCTGAAAGATCAAGAAAGAGCAGAATGGTTACTAAGTGGTCTAAAGAAGTCTTATCTCAATGAATAGAAGCCTAGGATAGAAAAGAAGCTTATCTCTGATACTAGCTGTAATGCCCCTTTCTCAGATACTGAGCCCTTATTCTGAAAACAATGTTCGGCACGTATAACACCAAATGTATCTTAACATTATACTCAAGCCTCTATGTCATTGTATCGAGTTAAGCAAAGCGGAAGCTAAAAAAGACTTGGGTAAAACCGTAAAAGATGCTAGAATTACAATGCCATCCAACATAAAAGGTAGAAAAAGAAGCTTACAACAATGAAATATCTTACATGGTACGATACAACTTACATACCATACGAAATGTACTTATCTTACTACACGTCTCAAAAGTTGTCGAAATAAAATACGACAAGTCTTGAAGATAAAAGGTACAAGTTACATAGTTTAACATGATAATAAAAGCATAATAAAACACTCTATAACGTAGCTTATCATACATCATCCTCGAACTCATCATAATCTGGCTCAACCTGTATGTCTTCTAACAAAAGAAAACAACACACAAACATGCAAAAGAGGTATGTACAAAGAGTACGTAGTAAAATGTAGAAGCTATTGAACAATTACGCTTTATAATGAAAGGAAAACATTTTATTATTATTAAGGATTATCTTTATGAAAACGACTCAAACTCTAGGGTTCTCTTCATGCTCATCAACATGTCGTTAGTATCCTACATTGTTTCTAGTTTAGTTTATCTTTGTTACATCAAGTATTCAATTGCACTACGCATGGTGTTGCTCACCACGAAGCATCCGGTTTCAACCTACTAGCGATACATACACTAGTAGCCACGGGCTAGTCCCGATGTGTGTGTGTTCGGCGAAGTCCCTCTACTCCCGGTGTCTCTCAAAGACCAGCATAATTATTCACTTTATCTGACCACACTACACATCGTGATATTGCCTTGTGCCTACCAAGAATAACATCGATGTTTATGCTTTTAACTACACAAGTATGTATGTTATTAATTGTTAACTAGACACCTAAGTGTTTTCAAGGAAAAGCTCACTTAACATTCTACTCCCTCGTCTTAGACATCTAGACTTTAGACATTCCTATCACATACACAGACATTGATGAATACTAATTCATCAAAGTATTATACCATTCATATTCTTCCGACGGTCCCGAACTTCTTCGGATAATCCATTCGGTGCCGGAACTAAACGCTTCAGAAGCTTATTCATGGCTTTGTTAAGTTATTATAGACTATACTGGATTATACAAGTGACCATATCCCAAAATTAAGCAATAAACCAAAAATTCAGGTTCAGGCATGTGCTTGGCCTTCCATGCCTATGCCTCAAAAATAAAAAGACAGGCTCAGGAATGGGCATGACTTTTCAGGCCTGTACCCAAAAAGAGCATGTTCTTAGGTTTTTATTATGTTCAAGTTCAGGCATGGACCTGACCTTTCAGGCCCGTGCCCGAAAACTGTCTGCATTTTTTGTTCTGCGTGAATTCCATCCTTTTTCTAGCCGAAAATCAGACTTTTTACACCCCAAAACATCAGGAAAACATGTACTAATCATACCATAGCATCTCATACATCAACAACAATTAATATCATGAATTTAACATCAAACAGTGGGAAATTTACTCAACCTAAACATCATAAAACATAATTGTTCAACATGAAAACCCTCTTACTTGGATTCCAAAACAAAGCAAGCAAATCCTCAAAGCAAAACATGCAACTCTTGAAACCTTCAACGAAAACATAATTGACCACAATTAAAACCTAAATTAATCCTGATCACGGGTTACTACACAATCTAAACGACCAATTAAAACTTAGGCAACCAAACAAGATCAGACCTTGATGATTCCAACTAAAGCAAAAACTATACCTTCTCAGAACTTGAAGATCTTGATATCAAAATGACGCCATTCTCACGAGGATTCTAATTCTCTACTCGTATCTTCAATCCATTGAATAACTTAGAATATTCATTGAAGATTCTGTTTTGTTTTGTGGTTTCTGTTTTCTTTTCTCCCAAGCCAGAAGTTTGAACGATGGTTTTATGTTTCTGACAACTTCCAATTGAAAAGGGAGTTTTATTTACTTTTTTCTGAAAATAACTCCCAAGGAGTTATTAATCCTTTTTTAAAACATAAATCCTTAAATAAATAAATATAATATTCGGATTTTATGCAAAATGACATGTTCTACCATTTTCAAAAAACCGGAATATTACAGATGCAAATTGATATGCTTGATACTACTGTCACATCAAAATGGTCGCAACAAAATTTGATGCGTTTTAGTTATGTTTTTGCTCTGGTTGCAATTTTATTCTTGCGACTTAATTATTTTGTTGCAACTTTAGTCCTCCGTCACCGGAGGATGCTGACGTGGCAAGATCTAAACCAGATTTTGCTGACACATCTTTCAAATTGAGGAAAAATTCGATTTTAGCGCGAAAATTGCTAAGTTAGTCCTTTGACTTACATTAAAAAATGGACGTAATATAGGATGAATTTCGCAATTGGTTCACGATTTTTCGCTTTGTCAATCCCATGCGAAGGCATTTCCCTGGAAATTCGATTTCCCCTCAGATTCAGCCTCCTCCGTTGATGGAGGATCAAAATTGCAAAAAATAAAAAATAAAAAAAAACACCGGACTGCAATTACAACGGAAGCAAAAACATGATTAAAACGCTTACTAGGCCAAATTGAGTGACTAATTTTGCAATTTAGCCACCATTTTGTTGTTGGAGTAACATTTTCAAACTAACATTTATTTGATCAGAAATATGTACAAAATTTATATAAATTTATAAATGTCTTTTAGGGTGTTCTGTCTAATGGAAAAGAGATAGCTGTGAAAAGACTGTCTACAACATCAGGTCAAGGAGAAAAAGAATTCAGGAATGAGGTCATATTGTTAGCTAAGTTGCAACATAAATGTTTGGTGAGACTCTTGGGTTTTTGCTTAGAACAAACAGAGAGACTTCTGGTTTACGAGTTTATGGCAAACGGGAGCCTTGATAATGTCCTCTTTGGTAAGTATCTGTCACTTCATTTTACGTTTAAACACGGATCGTCTGATAGGGAGTTGGATCCTCTTAATGACTTTACGGTGCTGCGAATGAACCTGCATATCTATATTTTTTGTGACAAGGGACAATGGCCGCCCTAATCAATGTTTTAGTAACAAATTGACCCTTAATCATAATGTTATTTTAACATATTAGCCCCTAATCAGTTAAAATATTCTATTGTTGATTGAAGCTGATGTAGTAAATCGATCAAGGTTGGATTGGGGAGAGCGATACAAAATAATAAACAGTGTTGCGAAAGGACTTCTTTATTTGCACGAGGATTCACGTTTGATGATTATTCATCGAGATCTCAAACCAAGTAACATTCTTTTGGATGAAAAGATGAATGCGAAAATATCAGATTTTGGTACGGCCAGGCTCTTTGTTTGGGACGAGAGTGTAGCCAATACTACAAGAATTGCAGGGACCATGTAAGTCCATAATTATTATTGAGTTAAATTGCATAAATAAATTATGTAACTTGGCATAGTAGCGTTTTAGTCCTGTTGTTATTTCGGCTCCGGTTTTAATCTTGTGAGCGGTCGTAACCATTTTACAACCGTTAGTAAGATAATATTTCTCCTTGAATTGATTGCTCTTGTAAAATCAATGTTGAATTTGTAGGGGATATATGGCACCAGAATATGCAATACATGGACTGTTCTCTGTAAAGTCTGATGTGTACAGCTATGGTGTCTTGCTTCTCGAAATCCTAAGTGGCAAAAGAAACAACTATTCTCTAACTAAAGATAGTTCTGAGGGCCTTCTTAGCTATGTAAGTATGCATGGTTTCTCTCATATTGGGCTTTTTTTCTTAAGATATCCTCTATTTACGTAATTATATTTCCATTTATCAGGCGTACAAAACATGGAAAGACGGTAGAGCTTCGGATCTGATAGATCCCGTGTTGATGGCCCATTCATATTCACTAGAAATCATTATAAGATGTATACATATAGCCTTACTTTGTGTGCAAGAAAACGTAGCAAGTAGACCTACAATGGCTACAATTGTTCTCATGCTACAGAGCTTAACTATGACTATGCCATTACCATCTGAGCCAGGTTTCTTCAAGAACACTAGGACTTGGCTTTCGGAATTTCATGAATCAACGAGTTCAAGTAATCAATCAAAATCAAAATCAGTTCATGGAGGTGCTCGCTATGATACGTCGTTGAATTCTGACGAGACGGATTCTTACTTATATCCTCACTAAAAGTTGATCAAGGTTTTATGATTGGCACACAGCTATTTTAATGGCATCCGAAAGTAGATTCAATGTTGTTCCATCAACAACCCACTTGTTAAAGGCACCGAGAATAACAAATCTAGTCTCGATGCACCCCGCTGTTTTTGGCATATTGAAAGCTGAATTTAAGTTCAAGATTTGATTTTGAAGATGTCAAATTTCCATTTTTGACCTCTTTAAAATCGAACATATCCAGAAGTGTGGTGTCTTGATAGATTTATCGTTACTCTATTTTTTCCAAGATCTCCTAAACCCCTACCTCAAACCCCACCACCACTAGCTAGCTCTTTCATTGTAATCCATTTTAAGGTGGTTGATGTTATTTGTTACCATAATTATGAAGAAAATTGACTAATTAATGCATCCATTAGTTTTTCTAGAGGAAGTATGACGAGGATGGATTTAACCATGTCATGCAATAGTTCCCAAACAATAATGAAGTTGGATGTCATCCCATATCTGCCATAGTCTATGATTGCACAAACACAGTTGGTAACTACAGCCAAAACAGCAAATTTCACTCGAATCTCAACACCATCCTCACTTCGATTTCGTCAAACATCAACACAACAAACGGATTCTACAATTAATGGCAGAGCAGGCAATGGCGTCGACCAAGTTAACGCCATCGCCAATTGCAGAGGAGACATCTATATTGAATCTTGCCGAGACTGTATTAACGATGCTGCTCGTAACCTTACGTCATTCTGTCCTAATCAAAAGGAAGCCATTTTTTGGCTCGATGATTTATGCATGTTTCGATACTCCAACAATTCAATCCTCGGAATCATGTCGTTACAACCTTCTCACGCCTTTGTAAACGTAAATAAAGCTTCAAATGTCAATTTGCATAGTTCTGATCTGATTTCGTTTGCAGGTACATACAAAATCTGTTCTTCTTTTATTTTTCATAAAGAATCAAATCCGGCTATATATATATACATATAGCGGGATTCATTCAACCCCGGGATCTCTTTGTAATCCTGAGGTCTAATGAACTACATTGGAATACGCTTTCTTAACTTATTAAAAAGAACATAAAAAATCAATCCCGCTACACATAAATAAAAGGGGAATTATCAATCAGTGAAGAGGTCAATTTTTCAAAAGATGCGTAAGAACACTTGCATTAAAATCTGTAAAAAGTGGTAAATCTGTATATACAGTTCTATATCCAACTAAAATGTCTGCATCAGAATCTGTGTACATTATATCTATTCATCAGATTCAAGTTTTTGCTATTTCTAACATTATATATATATATATATATATATATATATATATATATATATATATATATATATATATATATATATATATATATATATATATAGATAGATTTTTCTCCAAAAGGACAAAATTATCAAAAAATCGGGATAGAAGGAAACTGTAATTTAATAAGGACAAAAGTAATAATTATGAAGAATAAATATGAAGAACAAATGTGAAATAGAGTAAATATGAAGTAACAATTGTGAAACATAAAGAATATTAACACGTGAAGAATAATTTTAAGTAACAATTGTGATTTTTGTCCTTTATAATCATGAAAATGTTACTTTTGTTCTTCCGCACTCCATTTATTAATTTTTGTTTTGTGACTTCCCTATATATATATATATATATATATATATATATATATATATATATATATATATATATATATATATATTTCGAGTCACAAAAAATGTTTTCTACAAATATTTCATTAATAAGATCTTCTACACATATTTTGAATATCTATACAAGGTAATATTTATCACTATAATAATAGACAATAAATTATTTATAAGTGTATTTGTTTTCGTAAATATGTCATAATTATTTTGGTTTACAGTTACTTTATTATTGTAGTACGGTAGAGATTCTGGTACAGGTGACTATGTGTAGAGATTCTGTAAATGATGTTGGAGTCTGTAAAGTAAAGACTCTATTCAGAGAGAGTGATGCAAGTGCTCTAAAAGACAAATATTTTTTTTAATGTTGGACGCCTTTTATTTCAACAAAAAAAAACACACTTTCTCTCTCATCCAATATTTTTTAAGAGAAATGACAGAGACACAATGAAATTACATAACGAATAGCCACAACTGTGAACCACACCGTTGATTTTTATGGCAACTATATTGATTGATCTAGGTCTCACATTAATCAATGGTGTGGATCATCGTTGTGGCAATTCGTTGTGTAATTTCGTTGTGCCTCTATCATCTCTCATTTTTTAAATAATTATATCACTCAATCTAGAACTCTACACTTGAAAATTCTTTCACAATTTCTTTTTTATTTTTTTCATTTTCAGACAACACACATCATATTTTGATGTAATTTCCGAAAATCTATTGTCGAAATTTACTATTATTCAAAATTTACTGTCGAAATTCAGTGTTTTTTGAGATTCACTGATGAGATTCACTGAGTGAATTTCGACGGAGAATATCATGAAAAACGATGTAATTATATCGAATCAAGCCTCAAAATGAAGAGAATTAAAAAAAATTTAAGAAATTGATAAATTTGATACTCCCTCCGTCCCATTTTATTTGTCCTGTTTGATTTTTCAAAGAGATTTTGACTAGCGTATTTAATACTTTGAATCTCATTAAATGATCCAAAATTTTTACATTTATATTATTTAAGTAATACTTTATCATTTGTAAAAATATTGAATCGATTAATGGGATTCAAAGCATTAAATACGCTAGTCAAAATCTCCTTGAAAAGTCAAACAAGACAAATAAAATGGGACGGAGGGAGGAGATCGTAATAATGTTCTGATTTCATTCAACCATCAATCGAGTATTTATACATCTTAGGAGATAACCCTATCTCCATAAAATACCAAATATAACATTTTCCTACACAGCACATACTTCTACTTAATAATGTAACTATTATAAATATAATAATAGAATTCTGGCGCTAATACCCCCCTCAAGTTTGAGCGTGGAGACCGCGGACGCCCAACTTGCTAAGCAAGAACTCAAACTGCTGTTTTCCCAACGCCTTGGTAAAAATGTCAGCCAACTGAGCTTGGGTAGTAACATAGTCCGGAGCGATGAGTCCGTCAACGATCGCGTCACAAACAAAATGGCACTCTGCCTTAATGTGCTTGGTCCGCTCGTGAGATACGGGATTCTGTACAATGTGTAAAGCTTCATGACTGTCACAGTGCAAGGGAATACCCTGCGGGATCCGAACACCTAAATCAACAAGAAGTTGGCGAAGCCACTTCAATTCACACCTGATAGCAGCCTTAGAACGATATTCAGCCTCAGCGAAAGAATGCGACACCGTATGTTATTTCTTGGTCTTCCAAGAGACCGGTGAGGTGCTAAGAACTAAAAACCACCCACTCAATGAACACCGAGTAACCAAGCAACTAGCCCAATCCGAATCACACCATCCTTCGAGGGATAATGGACTGTCAGCCTGCATCAATATACCCTGACCGGGAAGTGTCTTCAAGTAGAGGACAACCTTCAATGCCGCGTCCCAATGTGCCTAGCGAGGTGATTGCATAAACTGAGATAGGATATGAATTGCATAAGCCAAATCTGGTCGTGTAACTCCAAGATAAATAAGGCGATCCACCAGTCGTCGGTATTTACTCGGATCGTCTAGCTGTGAACTATCATCTGTAGCTAACCGATGATTTTGCTCCATAGGGAACTTGGCAGGCCGAGCCCCTAACAAACCTGTTTCCTCAATAATGTCAAGAGCATACTTCCGTTGAGAGAGGAAAATTCCTTGAGGATTTTTAGCCACTTCCAATCCAAGGAAGTACTTTAAACGCCCCAAATCTTTCATTTTAAAACAACTTCTCAAATAATTTTTGAATACCTAAAGGGCCGTAGCATTGTTGCCGGCAAGAATCATATCATCTACGTAAACCAACACATGGATGCAGACATCCCCACGTACAAGGGTAAATAAGGAGTAATCGGAATAAGATTGGTGAAATCCATACTGTTTTAATGCCAAAGAAAGTTTTACAAACCAACAACGAGGCGCCTGCTTCAACCCATACAAAGACTTCCACATACGACATACGAGATTTGGATGTTGAGGTGCAAATCCAGGCGGAATCTTCATGTAAATATCTTCATCTAGATCCCCATGAAGAAACGCATTATGAACGTCCATTTGGTGAAGTTCTCATTGTTTAACCACAGCGACTGCTAGAAAAGCACGAACCGTCACCATTTTGGCAACATGAGCAAATGTCTCATGATAATTGATCCCTTCGACTTGATGATTACCAAACGCGACCAAGCGAGCCTTTAACCGCTGAAGATTTCTGAACTCATCATATTTTTCGGTATATACCCATTTGCTGCCTAGAGCCAACTCTTGCGCCTCCCATGTGCCTTGTTCCTCCATGGCCCGTATTTCCTCTACCATAGCTCGGTGCCAACCTTCAAATTTTACTGCTTCTTTAAAATGTTGAGGGGGTTGACCTGCGCTCACATTAGCTAGAAAGCGTCTATGTGCATCAGAGAAGCGAGTATAATCAATATAATGTGTAAGCGGATATAAACTACCTGAGGAGACGGATGGACCGGAGGAGCACGCCGATGGACTTTCTTTTTCCATTGTCGTATGAGTCATGTAATCCTGATAATGAGAATTGGGAATCTTCGTACGTTTCCCCCGTCCTAACTTCATGGTGTCGTCTATCGGTTCCATCGGCACATCTGCAACTACCTCAGCATTGTCCACAACCCCCTCTGTGTCACTAGGTAGGGCAGTCCCCCCCATCAAACCACTAATATCCGCATACACATCACCATCATCCATGTCCAGAAATGAAATGGGAGAGGTCGGAGTAGGGGACGACTTGGCCATAGGAAAAACGTGTTCAAAAAATCTCACATCCATAGACAAAAATATTTCTTTAGTCTCTAAATCAAACAAGGTCCATCCTTTCTTCCCAAAGGGGTATCCTACAAACACACACTTTCGACTCCGGCTTTCAAACTTATCACCCTTGTGCCGTAAATTATGCACGTAACATAAACATCCAAAAACATGAAGGGCATCAAAATTAGGTGGTTTGCCGAAGAGGCGTTCATAGGGTGTCTTATAATTTAAAATGCATGTCGGGGTTTGATTTATTAAATAACAAGCCGTCATAACACACTCTCCCCAAAACTTTATTGGAAGATATCCTTCAAACATAACGCCCGAGCCACGTTCAAAATATGTTGATGTTTTCTCTCAACCCTACCATTTTGTTGTGGTGTGCCCATACAAGACGTTTCAAAAATAATACCTTGCTTTTGAAAATGCAGAAGCAAACGTTTAAATTACATCCCATTATCACTCCTAACACGTTGAATATTTTCACTAAACTACCGCTCTATCAACGCCATAAAATTCAAAAAAATATTTTCAACTTCCCATTTATTATATAATAAATAAACCCAAATTAACACAATGAGAATAATCATCCACAATTGTCAAAAATATGAGGCCCTGCATATAGAAGGAGTCGCATACGGTCCCCACAAATCACAATGCACCAACTCAAAAATTTTACTAGCCCTACTATCACTACTTGGGAAACTTTCCCGCGGTTGTTTAGCCTGGAAACAGGCCTCACAACCATCTTTATTGAGAAAACTAGATTTATTGTTTCTTATTGTCAAAACCGAAACCGTAATTAGTAAACCCACCACTTTTTCAAATTATTGAGTGGGAGCGGGGAAGGCGACAGCCAACCCCACGGCCTCTACTATAGATGCAAGCACGTGAGAGAATGGTGATGCCTCGTGCCTCTTTGATTTCGGCCCCCTTCGGATGGTGTTCACCGCTATCAAAATTCAAGGCTTGGTCTCCGAAGGATAGGATTTCGGGTACTCGTCGGGTCACTGACCTGCCCCTCGTAGGCATCCTCGGGGCGTACTCTGAGATCTAATATAGTAGGTCACACTCTTTATGGATATTTTCAAAATATCTAGGCTAGAAAAAGGAAGGTAATCAAAATTAAGGTCCAGGATGTCTGATTCCCGTGAGATGTTCGATTCTCGAAGCTTAATCATTGAGAGAGATTGTCTCAGTTTGATCGTCATAGTGCTGATATCGACCCTCTCGGACAGTACTATGTGAGGTTAAATCCTTGGAATAGTAGGATAGACTTTATATAAGTTTATTATTCCTAAAATAAAAATCTAGTAGTGAAAAAATTTATTTTTGAATTTAACTTTCTGTCATGTTTATTTTACAACTTTAATCTCTAGGCTACTAAACTGTTAGTAATAGGACTTCATTAAAAATGTGGAAAGTAACAAGTATGTTATAATTATCAAACCATGCATTTAACTTTTCGGAAGATATTTATTCTCTTGAGCCTTTAAATTTTAAGTGACATAGTATAGGTATGTCACTTCTGTCGCTCGTGTAAAACGTGTAACGACCGTACTTAGTTTACAAAAGCTGATTTAGGACTACATATATAAAATTCATTTAGTGAATTTTAAAAATGTAATTACACAACAAATTTCTAAATTGAAAAGTTGGAAAATCATATACATAGGGCGTTGCTAGTTAGACGGTATTTGGAACCGAAAAACTAGTGGAAGCCTTATCTTTATGATTTGTTTTTTTGAATCTTTAGAAATGTGTAATAGACTGCACAGGAGTTTCTCCATTTATCGGAAAAACAAGAATAAAGCGTTGCTAGTTAGACAGTATTTGGAACTGATAAACTAGTGGAAGCTTAGTTCTGAGTGATTTTCTAAATCTTGAAAAATCATAAATACAAAGTGTTGCTAGTTAGACGTTATTTGGAATCGATAAACTAGTGGGAGCTTTGGTCTTATGATTTGTCGATTAGAAAAATCGAATAGTCCAAGATAGTAACACATCATTAGACATCCTACAGTTCAATAGTAGTGTCTACTCAAATGAACTGCTAGTTCAAGACTGTTTCCATTTAAGAAAAGTCGAGAATGGGAAAGAATGTTTATACGTGTTAGTCATCTAAACTAAGTAGTTTTAAGGCTAAACCGAAAAATTAATAAATTGAAAATTAGAGGATAAGGAAAGTGATTTCGGATCACTGACCAATACATCCTTAGAAATTTCCTCGAAAGCTAAGTTCTTTGGAAGAACTAGGTAGCTTTGCATTAAATGATAAATCAAATAGACAATGGGTAGTTATTTCAGATTGACTAGTGGGAGTGATATAAGGAAATGAATCTCGGATTCAATTCTTGAGTATCACAGAAAATTCATTTTCTGTTTTCGGATTCGTTGGAACGAACGTATTCATTTTCAATAGGATAATTTGTTTGTCTTATTGACGATGAATATGACATTCGTAGCACGAATCCAAGACTTGGACTTTTGTTTGATAAAGTCAGAACCACTAATCATTGTTGAAAAAGGTATTAGTGACACATCTTAAACTATACAAATGCAAATGGTTTCCGTATTTAGATAAATGCTTCTTTCTATTCTATTAATTAGTGTATGTTCCATAAAGACAAGATCTGAATACTGGCTTAGGGTGATTCCTATCTCCCAGTCAACATAACACTGTCTCAAGGAACAATGACTAAGTTTCCTTTCAATCAGGAAAGGGTAATAGATTTAAAGAAGTAACATAGCTTGTTCATAACAACCTTCGGGGTCATATGAGAGGTACAAGCTAGTGGGAGCTTTTCAAGTAGTGACATGTAGTCTAACAACTACTCGAAACTCCAGTAAGTTTATCTAAAATATTTGGAGGAAATATCTGATTTCACTAGAGATAGAGAATTCCATACTCAGAAATAGGTTATTGCGTAGTCTTCGGGACTGATGCTCGGCCTGCCTCCTAGTGAAATGTTTTCACTAAGGGATACACCATAAATTTGCCTTGTATAGTTATTGATGTGCTACGATACACTGCTGAACTCATTTAAGATATTGGTTGCAAAATAACGGTTTACGTTGTAATGAAAAACCAAGAAGTCTATCTAGAAGTTGCCCACGTATTTGTGGACACGGAGTGAATTCGGTTCACCCCACTTCCGCAAATATAGACATTTAGCACTTAGTGCTTAAAGGTAGGACTGTAAATTTTGCGTACACATTCAAAGCGTGAAATATCTTAATACATTGAGTAAAGGTTGATTATAAAACTCGTAAAATCAGAGAATGGTAGTTATATTGTCAAACTCGGTCTGATAGAGTCTATAAATCACACCTTTGGATATTGAAATATTTGTAGTCAAGATGTTACTAACTGATTTGTTCAGTCCACATCCAACACCGGCAGTTGGTGATAACACTAATAAAAACTACTAAACTAGATCAGTATATCAGTCCACCCCGAACGCAGTGAGAGTCTGGTTTGTCCATTACCCATTGCAGGACCTTACAGTCTATAGGGTAGATTGATGACCTATAGTCCTTCGTGGGCTGTATAGGATCCTGATTATAGAGGTTGGTTTAAAAGCCATAACCCTGTGAATGGAGTTGTTTGCACTCCAGTTCTGTTGAAACTCTTGTAGAACCACCTGAGTATCTCAGGCCCAGTGGGAGTAATTGGAACTACACGGAAAAAATCGAACGAATAGGAAAGTTTAACTTTCAACGCAAAGCTGAGAAGAATTTAGGGGTCATTCCCTAAACGGTAGAGAGTTAACCAGACCGTGATCTCTCTTACCACTCAGTCTTGCTTGATCTTGTTAGAAACCGGGAAATAGGGGTGATTCCCTAAGACTTCCTTACTGAACAACGAAATCTGAATTCATTCAGAACAGAAGGGTTTTAGCTAAGAACAAATAACGGATTCGTTACAAAGCAAAAAATATGGGTGATTCCCTAAGACCTTTTTGCGAGACTAACGGTATATTAATTTCTTCAGAAAGAACCTTTGGTAGGATGCCTGCCATAGCTTATATCCTTTGGGGATTCAAGCAAACCTCTAGGTCATTTCAAATTCATATATTTTAATACGTGGACTTGACTAGAATGTTGATAAGTCTTTCATAAACTGGGCATCAATATTAGTAAAGTAGTATGTATATTAGTGTTTGTGAACGGTAACACTAAAACAGTTGGAAACAACATGGGTGTGTTATCTGAAGTCATAGTCTGACATGCCATCGGGATTCATTCTAAAGGATTTGATTCGCTCAAATTCTCGAGAATCGATTATTGGCAATCCCATCCATTCACCTGGTTAAGATATTCTTGCATTTATGCAACATTCAACGATGTAGTCTACCCTACTCTCAGGAATGGTTATCTAAACCTACAGATGAATACGAAATGGGATGTTTAGTGAATCCTCAAGTCTCTTTGGGAGAATGAGGAATAATATGCTAGTATATTCAAGTGCAAACTAGAATATAAGTGATAACACTAATTCTGGCTTTAGGTCGGATTAAGGATGATCGTTAAGTCGATCTTGTCCTCAGTGTTGACTCAAAGGCATATTGAAAGTGTACCACCGGATTAGATGGAAAGGCGACGTTTCGATCCCAAAGATTGACTCAAACCGCCAACCTACCTGATCAGTGTACCAAGTCACATGGTATTCAGTTTTAAGTACGCGCCGGGTCACTGACCTACCCTACGGCGGCACACTCCGGTCGTACTTGGAAACGTGAATTACTTAGATGCGCTTAGAGGGTATGATTCTTAGGGATATGTCTCACTTGTTTTGATCAAGTGGGAGAATGTTGTAGATAGATATATAAAGGGTGTGTTCTAAAACAATTAATCCACTTGCCTTACGTGCAAATGGGAGATTGTTAGGTGTAGTGCCGAAAGACAATTATCTAATTGTTTTAGGACAGAATTAATAATTCATCTTATTATATGCATGTATGCTTATAATTAAGACACTATTGAAAACCCTAAGTACCTCGTTTATATAATCACATAACTCAGTGTATGGCTACACACAAGAGGATTGAGTTAGTGAGATGTACTTAAAATTAACTTAGTCCGTAGCATTTATTAATCTGAGTACGGGTCTCAAGATTAATTTGTTAATAATATGCCCAGAACACTTTAGGTGTGACAGTCTTATCCGGATTGTCGGTAATAGGGTACCTAGTGGGGCATTTATATATGATGATAATCATATAGGGCTGGACCGATTTGATTTGAGTTCTCGATATAATTCCGTGATCGAGAAGTCTTATCGAATCACAAGATGATCATATATGGATTAATCTCAATCTTGAGGTGATCACAGACAACTGCTTAGACTAGGGTAGAGTTTGATGTGTTAGTAAGGATCACTTCATAGTATGTGGGCTAACACTTATCTTTGGCTCTATTCTGGGATGAGTGAGTAGTTTGTGCTATCACAGATATGGAATCCATTCCTTCCCTCGGGAAGTAGACAGACAATTCCCTTATTTATTAATCCTAGAAACTGACCGATGCACGCAGTTCATATTATATTAGTTATGAACTATTTGGTCACTAGGGGGTTAATTGTAAATAAGGATAAGAGGTTTCGAGAAGGGTTTACGGAGATATCCCGAATGGAAATGAACAGTCTATGGAGGATTTATCCGTATGTAATGATTATATCAGTGGACACCTTATCAACTCATGGTTGAGTGTAAGTTATCTATATTCGGCAGAGTTCAGTTTCGAGTTTATGGTGGTGTAATCCCGGAATTAATAGATTGAATATTATTGTTCGGTCTGACGGATAATATTATTTAATTTATTGTAGCTACTGAATATGGGTCCATGGTCCCCGACGTGGCTCCTAACATAGCATATGTTTTATTGTCGTTTCACCTCAATTATAATTAAATAGTTGGATTGGACTATTTAATTGATATGTGGATTAATTGTTTAGTTGGACTAGATAATTAAATGCATGAAAAATAAATTTTTCGTGGACTCGGCCCAATGTGTGTAAAATGCGTGTGGCCCTTATTTCTAGGGTTATAAGTGGCGCATTTTTTGTTATTTAATTGTCAATGAATTAGTTTTTTGGAAAATTATTTAACATGTGATTAAATTATGTATGTGTTAAATAATTTAAGGAAAAGAAAATCTTTTGTATATCTTAATTAATTTTAGGAATATTTTAGATTTATCTTTTAAGGAAAGGTTTATTTGATTGATTTTGTATTAATTAAATAAATCCTTGGAGGACAAGGATTACTCTCCTATATAAAGAAAGTTCTCCCAAGCCTTTTAGATACACAATTTTTGAAATTGAGGTAGTATTATAGCTTAGAGATTTCGGCCATTATACTAAGGGTTTGAGTTTTAGAAAAACTTCAGGTTTTTCTAAGGTAGAATATCGAGGAGGTCCGGCGGCTTGAAACACCATCCACCTGGTGGTTCTTGGAGACACACGTTGGAAGACTTTGGCTTCTCAACTAGGCTCTCAACTAGCTCGGATTGGATTGAAGATTGTTCTTGGAGTTTATTCACCATAAACTGGTAAGCAATCTAATCCCCTCGTTGGTTAGATCTAATGTATTTATGTATTTTGGTTGACTAGATTTAAATCTTGTATTTTCCGCTGCGTAATCGGATGGATCTATAATCCATCCGGCGATATTACATCCTACACGGCTCTTGACCATTCGTCATAATTGTCACCACGTAATTGACTCGGTGTTATAAGATAGCCTGGATTATCGGTGGTGCTAAGGAAGTAGGCATCCACCTTCTTAGTTTGTTCTTCCCCGTCAGCCATGATGAAACCTTCGGTTGCAGCTTAGGGTTTTATGCTGCTTCGTTCCTTCTTTTTTTTAAGGCCGAAACCTTGCTCTAATACCATGATCAATTTGATAGATCGTAATAATGTTTTGATTTCATTCAACCATCAATCGAGTATTTATACATCTTAGAAGATAACCCTATCTCCATAAAATACCAAATATAACATTTTCCTACACAGCATATACTTATACTTAATAATGTAATTATTATAAATATAATTCATAAATATAATAATAGAATTTTGGCTCCAGTAGAAATTAAAAATCATTGAAATTTTCTTCACAATTAGAAATCTAGATCAAAAGATATGAGTGTTTGAAAATCGATGAGGAAAGAGAGAGAAAAAAAGTAAGAAGAAGAAGAAACAGCAGCTAGCAGCTTAATTTTTTCTTTTGTTTGCCTTTAACCTATAAAATCATAGAAGTTGTCATTTGGCCTATAAAAAATATTTGGATTTCCTGTAAATCCGGTTACCTAAAAATATTTTAAAATATGTCTTTTTTTCTAATTTTTTTATAAATAATATATCGGGATTCATCGCCAGGATCTCTTTGAAATCCTGAGATCTTAGCTTATTATTAACTTATGATTATGATAAAAGCCTTGGTTTGGCTGTTAATTTGCAGGTAATCTTTCAGACGCGGCGTACAACGGTTCTCTTCGTAAATTCGCAGCAATGCAAAGCAACTATCCACGTGCACCAACAGTTTATGGATATATGGAGTGCACTCCCGATATTACCCCTCGTGATTGCGAAGCTTGCTTGAATGGTATTGCAAATGATATGTCAAGTTGCTGTTATACTAATGTAGGAGGAATTAAGGTCACCCCAAGCTGTATTTACCGTTTTGAGATATATCCTATCCTCAAAGCGACACCGTCACCGCCACCGTCATTAACACCGTCACCACCACCGTCATTACTGACACCACCGTCATTACCACCGTCACCGCCACCGTCATTACCACCGTCACCGCCACCATCGTCATCATCAACACTGCTGCCGCCGCCACCACCACCAACAAGTAAAGGAGATTTTGACTGCTTGGTTTCTTTACCTTTGGTTATTTTTTATTTTATTTTTTTTTCTTTACGAATCCATGTATTTTAAATTGTATAAATGTAATCATACGGGCACAACTTATACAACGAGTGAAACAACCATCATCTATGCACCCTTTATCTTGGTGTATGATCTAGTGATCATAATGTAGACTATTAAGATCAATGGTGCAGATAATGTTTGTGTCACCCGTTGTGTCTCTCATGTGCCCGTATCATTACTCATTGTACTACTTCCGTCTCAAAATATAAGTCCATTGGTGGGTCGTCAAACCATAAAAAATAATTCACCTACTACCTTTATAGCTAGTACAGCGGAAGTAGGGATCGAACCCACAGGAAACGGTGGATTTATTTTTCCTAAAATTTGTAAAATAAAATATACTATTTGATTTTTTTTACTAAATCCTAAAATAGATGAAAATAAAAACAAAAGAAAGAGAAAATCGAGAAAAGCTCCAGGTAATTAATTATTTCCCCCTCAATTTCTACGATTGATCATTGATGCAAAGACGACTCGTTAAATTATCAATAAATTGGTTATAGCCACTGACAATCGCCAAGCAACCAATTTTTCCTATATTCGATAAGCAGGACAATCGTCACTACTCATTCTTTAACTATGTAGCACACCGCTCAACAATCGCCAGATGTTTGGTGAGAACAATTGCATTAACGCTTAGAAAAACCCAATTCTACATATTAACGCACATCAGGTTAACTTTAACCTAGATCACTTATTTTCACAACAGGGAATCCTACGGGTCACAAACCGGCAAACAATATGTGTTTATCACTTAAAATCAAATCTTTATTGTCAATCGCCTAGATACGATTTTTGATGCTGGATCAAAATAATCGCCTAACTATCAGACCTAAATAATCAAACGATATATTATGATCATGAGTCGATGAACTCAGAAAATAAGTAAACATATACTAACAATTCAATCGAGGATTACGAACAATTCGATCTCACAATCTATAGCAATCAAAAGATCTAACAATTATGGCGCGTTTGTTTGCCCGGAATGGAATGCAATATTTTGCAAAAATATTCCATTCTCATTGTTGACCCGTTTGTTTAACAGTGGAATGCTACATATATTTATTTCAATTTCAACAGAATGGATATTCTAGGAGGCGGAATAAAAAAAATAGGATAAGGTCGTAAAGGACGGATTTACATCTTATTTATGAAAAAAGGACAAGAAAGAAATGCACTGTTTGTAAAGGACAGAAAATAATGTATATCCAAAAATACCCTTCTAAAAAAGATTCAACAAATAAAATGTAAACATGTGCATTCACATTTCACACAAAAGCCGGTGAGGTTAAAATTAGTGAGAGAGAGAAATGAGAAGACTCTAGGGTTTCTTCCCCTTTTTCACAGTTTGAGGCGGCGGCATAGGAGGCGGCGGACGTGGTGGAGGCGGTGAGTCAAGTGGTTCAATGACCAGAAAGGCTATGGTTTCATCACTCCTGATGATGGCGGTGAGGGTCTCTTTGTCCACCACTCCGGCATCAAGGACTCTTCTGGCTACAAAAGCCTCGGAGAGGGCGAGTCTGTCGAGTTTGAGGTGGAGTACGGCGGTGATGGCCGTGCTAAGGCTGTGAACGTTACTGGACCTAATGGAGGACCTGTTGAAGGTGGAGGCAGCGGAGGAGGCGGCGGTGGATATGGAGGAGGCGGCGGTGGATACGGTGGGGGCAGTTATTGAGGCGGCGGCATAGGAGGCGGCGGACGTGGTGGAGGAGGTTATGGTGGGTGTTTTGATGCTTTTTTGCATCTTTAAGACGGATTCAAATGCTCCTATTTTTTTTGTTTTTGTTTTTGTTTTTAAATCTGAGATTTTGAGTGTGCACTCTGTAAAGTCATACTACCGCATAATGCTATTTGCATTGTATTAAAAGTTGTTGTAGTTGATTTTTAAAGGATTTGTTGTACTGCATTGCAGTTGTTAGACTGGAATAGGTGTTTTGGATTGCAGCCCTTTTATTGATTTTGAGCATCTTTTCATTCATGAATTATAGTATAGAGCAGTGGACAAAAGTAAAAAGCATTTTCTGTTGATTTTGCAATAAGCTTTTGTGTGTTTTCCCCATTCCCAGAACTTAGTCTTTAAACTCAATTGAAATGTATCTTATATGTCTTGCTATTCTTTGTTGTCGTTGATGTATAAATAAAGATTATCATCTTCTTAATTCTGTGAAATTTTTGCATATTTCATTTCCTGGATGTTGTTTGTTATTCTTTAGAACCTAGGCTTACCAATCTGTTGGAATTGTGTTTGGTTTTTGTTTTATTTACATTCTCGGCATTTTTTGTAATGTTACTACATTTTTATAATGTTACTACATTTTTGTATGAATATGCACGATCTTAAGGTACACAAATCCCCTATTGGGGTTCCCCTTTCCAAGTAGAGTATAGAAAGAGTAACGTTTTGGCATTTTTTTCTATGAATGTGCACGATCTTAAGGTACACAAATCCCCTATTGGGGTTTCTCTTCCCCAGTAGGGTATAGAAAGCAATGGAAACACCCTCAAACATAGTAACACATAATGTAGTAACTCGTAGTAACACCAACACGTAGTAACACCAGCACGACTTTAATGTGAAAAAAAAAAAAAATTATCATTAAGGGTATTTTTGTACATCTCTTTTTTTTTTGTCCTTCTCAACCTAATATTATTTTTTTTGTCCTATTCTTCATTTAAGATGTAAAGTTGTCCTTTAGGACCACCACCCGTAAAAAAAATACGCGTTTCCTTTGCTTTTGTCGTTTGTAAAAAAGAAAAAAAGAAAAAAAAAATAGATCGATCTCTTTCAGCAAATCGCCAAGAAAAGCAACTCCGCCGCTGCTCACGCCCCTCACCCGGTTGGCCATTTCCATAGGTAATTTCTGCTTTCTTCTCTTCTCCCTCCGTTGTTTTCTGTTCTTCTCTCTGTATTTCGACGACGGGATTCTTCTCTGTGTATTTTGATTGCCGATAAAGAAGCAAATGGCTTCACGAAAGTCTACTCGCTCAAAATATTCTGTTTTTTCCTCTTTACCCTATCTCTTTCTTTGTCTCTACTTGTACACATTGAATGTAAACAGTGTGTGTTTGTTAATTTTTGCTCGTTCTTTTTGTTCTGTTTTTTCGAAACCCTAATTTTGCTTTACTTTCGTGAAATTCAGCTGCTAGTAGTACTTCTGCAACTCCTCCTTGTCCGTTGGTAAATTTGATTTTGGTTTTTTGAAATTTGTACTATTTAAAGTTAAGCTACCAGCAGATGTGTAATTTTTTGTTTTGTTTTTTTCATAGACACTGACGAGAAGAAGATCCAGGACTGCTCAGACAAGTTAATAAGCTTGTTCCTTCTTCAATTTTGTTGTTGAATTTCTGTTATGGCATTGTTAGTTTATTTTATTTTTGTTGTTGTTGTTGAGGAAATGGTTGTTTTATTGTTTGTTTGATGAAAAAGTCCAGCACAAACAAGGGGAAAAAAAACACCGTTTCAGGCCAGCCACGGTAGCTCTGCGTGAGATCCTTCATTTGCAGAAGACCTGGAAGCTTTTGAGTATGACGGAATTTGCTATGAACTAGTGAGCTTCTTTTCTGAGATTGCATCATATTTTTTTCATTAATTTGCTGAACCTGGAAACAGTTCAGTATTTGGGAAAATGTCATTTCCATTTTATGACCCAGGGATAATTTTGCTGGTGGGCCAAAATTTTGTAATGATTTATCGTCATTGTTTTCAAACTACTTCTTTTGCAAGATTTTAGTTTAATTGGCTTTGGTTTTGGGATTGTGTTTTCAAATGTCTTGCTGAACATGCTGGTGAAGCAATATTTAATTTTTGTGTTAACTTTTTTAAAGGACGTTTTCAGCAATTCAGAATTTCCAAGTGTTGAGGGTTGGACTTGGAGAGTTGATGTAGGATGTAGTACTTGTCAAACCGACATCTTCTAATGATAACGACAAAGGTTTTGGGTTACAATGACACAAGGAGATGAAGAATTTAATCTAAGTGGTCAAGCACCTTTTGCATTAAGTAGTGAGTTAAACTAGCTCAAGGATAGAGCTAATCTCTAACATAAGATTTGGTTTAGAATGATGATACTTGAATGATTTGTTTAAACCAGAGTGCAGGGAATAGTTTATAATGTTAGTTGATTTTTTTGTTTTTGGTTGTGTGTTTCTACCACATAAGTTAGCTAAAATTGCAGAGGTACATTTCAAAACTGAGAGGACTTGACTTTGCTGCTACCCATCATTTCATATAAAATAACAAAGAAGCATTCAAGTTGGTTTTCTTAATGTGAGTCTGATTTCTGCAGCGTGATTAATGATGGGGTTTCACGATTTATATAAGTTTGTCTGCTTGGGATCAATTGAAATATGGCCTTGTTAATCCCTGTTGTCTTACTACAAGTTGCAGCATACTGTACCATGATTCATTTTTAATTACAATGTAAAATTTTTGTGATTTCCATATGGTTTTATGTGCAATTTATGTCATCATTTATTCAATTCTTTTTCTTATTTTAGGAGGATCCTGTCATCATAACTCCAGAAGAATTTGACCAGAAGCCTTATGTGGCCATAATCAAGGTACTCTCAATATTGTTTCTGACCTGGTGAATGATAATTCTCCCTCCATTCCCAAATATTTGTTTGTTTTTGGAGGTTCTTCCCTTATTTAGAAAGTGGATTTGTCGATGTACATTGTAGTAGGTAAATATACTGTTTTTTCCTCTTTACCCTATCTCTTTCTTTGTATTATGAAGTTAAAAGCCTTTTGGATGAATTGGGACAGTAAACCGAATTCGAGTTTGGTTGGATGCTGATTAATTTGCTTTTATTCCGATACATTATTTTTAACTTCAATATTTTGTATATGTTTTTGTTCGATTGCTATAGTGCAGAGATGGAAGAACTGTCTAGCCAAATGGGTCATGAAGGGTCTAGCCAATCGGGCCGTGGAAAGAACAAAAAACATTGGACCGCTGAAGAAGACAAAGCACTGGTCGAGTCTTTGTTGGAACTTGTTGATTCAGGCACCCACAGGGGTGATAATGGTTTTAAGCCTGGGTATTTGACCATATTAGAAGAAAAGATGATTTCGAGAGGGCATACCGCAATCAAGGGAACCCCTCACATAACATCACCCCTCAAAAAAAACCTAACTAATCATTGTAATATAAAAATAAAATAATTATTAATATAAAAAGAAGTAATTGCATCTTAACATCAAAGAAAGAAACAAGTTGCCGGCAGCCTTTTCGTTTCGTCCGTTCCTGTCCGAACACTGCCAAATACCAAACCTATGTCTAATGTTCTATTCTCAGCAAATTCACGCCATAGGAATGAATTTCTAATCGGGCCAGACCCATCTATTATTTCTTAATTAAAATACAATCTTATAATAATAATAATAATAATAATAATAATAATAATAATAATAATAATAATAAGGGGGAATGAGGAGAAGGACATAAATATTTCATCAATTGAGTAAAAGGACAGTTTTTTGAAACTTTTGCATAAAGGACAAAACTATTTATTCACTGTCGAAATTCACTTGTGTTCGAAATTCACTGTTTAAATTCACTGTCGAAATTCACTGTCGAAATTCACTAATTTTCAAAATTCATTGTCGAGATTCACTGATTTTCGGGATTCACTGTCAAAATTCACTGTCGAAATTCACTGATTTCTGGATTCACTGGGGAGATTTACTGATTTTCGAGATTCACTGTTTGTCCTTCTCGCTATAAAAATTATGCAGTTGTCCTTCTCCCTATAAAAAAATATGTAGTTGTCATGTTACTTAAAAATATTCCAGATTGTGTCCTTATCCCTAATTTTCCATAATAATAATATGGACTTTTTAATAGTAGCAAAAGTCCAATGTGAGTAAACGAGCGAAAATCTACGGTTGGCTTCGTCATTCTTTGTTCTCTCTTCATTAGTCGAGATCCCAACATAGATGAAAAATGAAATTCTGAATACTTTAAAAGTCGCTTTTCTCCAGTCTTCCACAAAACCTTCCAAAATTGCTCTATAAGTCCCAAAATCTTCCAGCATCTATCTCGAGCTTCCAAAACCTAAAAATCAACCAAAACATACCCGAAAAAGAGTATCCCCGGACAAAATTGATATAAAATAAGCACATTAAATCCCATAAAATACTGTCTCATCACTTCCCCACACTTAGATTATTGTTTGTCCTCAAACAATACACTCTCATCCCCAAAAATAAGAAAAGAAAAATACATGAACCTAAATCCTATATGAATGACCTAAAACTACATGAATGCAAAGCGCCAAAAGAATTTCAATAATGACGTCCATCCAACTGTCTCATCAACCTCACATTCTAAAATGCAAATATATTATCAGACCCAGCCCGGCCCGGCGGTCGAACCGGTCGACCGGTCTCAAACCCGGGCCGAGTCAATCATTTGACCGTTTAAGGATGTCAATTGTTCAAACCCGGCCGACCCGGCGGTCGAACCGGTGAACCGTGACCCAACGGTCGAACCGGTGATTTTTAAAAATTGAGTCTTTTATTACAAAAATTTTCATCATCCTTCGGATCATTAAGAAACACTTCTCTAATAACAATAATTCAATATTTTCTTCGTTTCTCCATTCGGATTCAAGGATTTTAATCAGTTTTTAACTCTATTTGATTTTACTATACAACATGATATGTATAATCTTTTACAATTAAATAATCATTTTTTCCTATATTTATATGCTCTTTTGTAAATGAAATGTAGATTTCATTTCCATATACTTGATCACGAGTGTGTTTCTTACCTAATTCATTTATTGGACGATGGTAGCAGTTCAACATCAAATGAAAAAGAACACACAATTTATCTTTACTGATGTTGGACCTAAATGGTAAATTTTAATGAATTTCAAAGATTGAATTTTTTTCATTTGTATCTGGTTATAATTTGGATGTTGGAATATTATGAAAATGAATATTGTTTTCCTATAATTTGGATGTTGGATGGCTCGCCGGTTGAACCAGTGATCCACCGGTTGAACCAGCGACCCAACGACCTGGCGTTTTTCCGGGTCGATGACCGGGTCGGCTCTGATAACTATGCATTCAATAAACTATTTGAAGAGGAATAAAAACCATACTGATTTAAAAAAATTAAAAAAAATTAAAAAAACACATTCTTCTTGCATTATTGGTTTTCTGAAAGTGGAAAAAGTTAGCCCCTACCCCTTTTGTGCGAAATTGGAAAATCAGGTCACTGTAAAACTGATATTTATTTTTAGGTCAAACAGTTACTGACATTTTTTTTCAGGTTCACTGTCCAAATTTGGAGGAAATCGTCCAAATGCTGTCAAAACCGTCCATATTTGGATACATTTCGTCCAAATCAATCCAATTAAAGAAACCGTCCAAATTGGAAAGGTTTCCGTCCAAATATGGACGGAATCCATCTATTTTTGGACGGTGCATCCCTCTTTTGGACGGTTTCCGTCCATTTTGTCCAAAACACTAAAACCGTCCAATTTGAACGGTATCATTTGATCATGCCCATTTGTCGATTCCAATCTCTTATAGGTAACACGAAACAGGTTTGGTTGGGTCTCTATCCATCTCTATTATCTCCTGAAATAATATTTTGAATCGCGTTTCAGAAAATGTATAAGCTGCTTCCCAGAAAGTGTATGGACAATATCCCGTGCTCCCAAATTTTTTATTGAGGTTCATAACGATGTGGTGGTAGCAGTAACCATGGTAAGCGTCTGGAAATACATTTCTAAAGGCTCCAATGATGCCTGACCCTCTGTCTGATATGAAAACCAAGTCACTATGTTCCCCAATTATCGACTTCACGTATTCTATGAAATACGTCCAAGCATCAAGGCTCTCTCCGTCGGTCACAGCAAAAGCTAACGGAAAGATATGGTCGCCCGCGTCTACACCCACTGCTACTAACAATGTCCCCTCGTATTTTGTTTTCAGATGTGTACCGTCCACAACTAAGATAGGCATACAGTACTTAAACCCCTCAATACTAGAACCCAAATCCATGAAACAATACTTGAACCTGCCAAGCGCATCAGGAACAATGTCTGTGATGGTTCCAAAATTCTCTACCGTCAACATGTAAAAGTAGGCGTGTAATTTAGAATACGACATTTCTACGTTTCCGCCGATCAATTCCAAGGCTTTCAGTCAACATTGATACGCACTTTGATAATTAAGGTCTATGTTGAATGTTTTTTTCACCTCAGCTTGTAAAACTTTTGTCGTGAAACCGCTGCCGAGTTTTATGAGGCTATCCCTTACGAAACGACCTATAGGTCCGGGCTTGGCTTGTCTATGATTGTCAGTCAATTGCTCCAATCCACAAGTGTGGGTTTCAGTGTACGCGATTATCTCAAAGTTCATGCAACGTTGTCCGTCCCTTGCATCCACATTCGAATCAACAACCTTCCTACCGACAACCTTCCATTTGCATCGGTCTGAACTATAACATCGTAATTTTAACTTTTCCTTGTCGGACCTAATGAGTTTCCATATGTAGTCGTGTTTCAATGCGTGGTAACTCATTTTATCCTTCATATCCTCCTTGTCTCTATACTTTTTACCAATAAACAATACATCCGGATTATCGGCCTAAAACGTCTCAAAGACGTGGACATGGAGGAATTTGGGAAGGGTCCATTCTAGACCTGCAATGAGCACCTCTATTGCGATTAATACTTGCCATACTAAATGTGTGACCAGTGTCAGGGTTCTGTTGCAAAGGTTCTGTCATATAACTCATGAAAGATCCGCTGATAGTAGGACCCGTTTGCATTGGTGCTTGCATCGCTGTTCGCATAAACTGTCTATACGGTGTGTGGGTCGTCTGATCTAAATTCTACCGAGACATTCCACCTTCATTCATAGATGCACACATTCTAGCCATATGTTGTTCACTGTAAGGTATGTCCAATGGCTGACTAATGATATTTGCAATAAATCCCCAATCGTAGCCACGTTCACTTGACAAGTCAATTACTTGATCACCGAAAGTTGTATTCGGTTGGATGACAATTTCATGAGGGGCTGAGACTGGTGGAGTATGTACAACATGCTCACGGGGATTCCGATTATTATAAAGTTCGGGTGTAAAATCCTCAATCCCTCTATCATTTTCTTCAACTATCGGTTGTTCATTTAAGTCAAATGTGTTTTCGTATATGTCTTCCGACTCATCATCAGCAATAACCGGTTCACCGCTAACACAAAGTTTGACGGTTTCTAGTCTAAGCAGATCATCAATGTACCCTATCCATGTCTCATCATCCAAAACATCAATTGGCCCCTCGTATTTTGCATAAAAAAGTTTCATGACCAATGTATTTTTTGATACATCAATTCCTACTTTCTCACACACTTTCTGCTTCACGTCATCCAATGTCGTATCGGTTTTTACATGAATCAAATAAAATTTTTCTTTTCTATAAGACCATCTGTCGCTTCCTTCGTCGTATATCCACTCTCCACCAAATACAAACTTAACGGACACAATGTTGTTATCTGTGAAAGAATTATAAATTTACATTAGTATATAGTGGAGATAAGAATATGAAATAATATATAAACAATGAATATATAATATGTTTGTATATATGTCGTCATATTGTCAGTGTGATACACATATATACGTATTAAGTACAAGTGCATATACATATATCAGGTGTGTGTGTGTGAGTGTGAGTGTGAGTGTGAGTGTGAGTGTTTTTGCGATGTTAAGATATGATATTTTGTGTAAGTATATGTCAAAATAATTGTATCCAATAAATACTAAATAGGATTGTACGTGTAAGTATTTAAATATATATATACACATACACATATAAATAAATAAATAAATATAAATAAATAAATAAATAAATAAATATATATATATATATATATATATATATATATATATATATATATATATATATATATATATCACCATACATATATATGTACATATATACACATATATCTACATATATATACATATATATACACATACATACACATATATATACATATATATATATATATACACATATATAGACATATATATACACATATACATACATATATATACACATATATCACACACACACACACACACACACACACACACACACACACACACACACACATATATATATATATATATATATATACACACACACACACACACACACACACACACTGTTCGGAGGATTTTGCATCACTAAACAAAAACAATTTATAAAACCTATACCTATCATGCAAACTAACTCCTAACCGACCGAATATCGGGTAATTGCTAGCATAGTAGGATAAGTACGGGTATCGATCCACAGGGAATCGGGGTATCTAGTTCATATTAATTCTTCTAACTCTAAACTAAAACTAAAACGAAAACAGAAAGATAAACTGGACAGAGGATTGTCAGTCCAAAGCCAGGAAGGATAAAAGCGATAAAACGAAATAAAACTACAACTAGGAAAACGATAAAACTAACTAACACATGATAATGACTGAAGCAATTAAACATAGAACAAACCATGATTCCACCATCCCGCAACCCTTTAATTCTTCCCTAGATTATCTTATGAAGATTTAATTAAAGATGTGGTTCACCTCTCATAAGTATGAATTCCTACTTTCGTAGATAAATTCGTCTATTAATCTCCTATCTTTCGATTTCTAAGATTAACGCAAACAAACCAAGGTGCAAGATTTATTAGATCTAATAACCTAGATATTCAACCTATCAACTTTCGTTATGTCAAGGTTAAAAATCCCATCTTTCCTATGGTGATCTAAGTCTACACCGAATTTTGTCATACGGTAAACATCGATAACAATCATCTTTCGATATTGATTGCATAAACAAATAAACATAGGAAAAAAACAAACTTTAATTGAACTTACAAAATAATCTAAGGATGAAAACAAAACGTTGCAGAAAAGTTACCCATGGCTGCCCCAAGTTCAAGGCTTCAGAAAATCACCATGATTGAACAAGAAGGAAGAAAACGCAAATAAAACCTAATCTAACCGCCACCCCAGCCTCCCCAAAGGGGGTTGGGGCCGCCTAGGGTTCTCCTCTAATGTTTATGTATCAATAGGGATCGAATAATGTGTGTTAGGGTTGAGAAAATGTGCTGTATTTATAGACTCCAAAGTCGGTTCTGCTATGTCGGTTCCCGGACGCTCGTCTGTCTGCATGGACGCCCGTCCAAGGTGCTCTGGACGGAAGTGGACGCTCGTTTTCTTGACGTCTAAACTCTCTGTTCTGATTTCTTCAGCTGGACGCCCGTTTGAAGTTCTAGACGCCCGTCCAAACTGGACGGGGATTGGACAAACGTCCAACATGATCCAAAATCGATTTTCTCTTCCTTATCTCTTTTATTCTATCCAAATTCCATCTTTATCTCTTTATCTTCAATCAACTCGACTTTTATCTCCTTTGCATCATATGGATCTTCAATTAAGCTCCTCAAAATCACATGCAAGCGTACCTATAACACGATAAAGACATGCAAAATGTAGAATCATCCAGATAGACATAAAATAACGATAAAAGCACATAAATGACACGATTTTGCACTTGAACACTTTTAAAACTCGTTTGCTCAATATTTCAATAGAAAGCTCTATTTCTATGAAAATAATACGAATATAGGGGAAATCATTATAAAATATAACGTTATAAATCGTACAAAATCACCCTTAACAACTCCCCCACACTTAAACCTTGCTCGTCCCGAGCAAAACAAGACAAGAACACATAAACTTACTTATGCAAAAATCCCATATTCCAAATCACAACAGGGTGACTAGAATAAAAACATACACCCAATGCAATAAACGATTACTCGAATGTGTAGTGTGTGCAAAGCCTTCTTCAACTTCCACCGATTCCACACTTGACAATCAAATTCAAGCTAACCAACAAATATTCATTCAAGACAGATAATGAATCATCCTGACTATACAAACGCCCTACCAAACTACTCACGTCATGACTAGAGTAATATATGTTTTCGAAATCTTTTCAGTTGTACCCAGAGGATATTCCCTACAACATATACCTTGGCCTATACTGGGGATAAGATAGGCGATAACTAAGTCTTTCATTTATTTCATACCAAAAACTTGTCACGGATTTTATATAGCAAGGAAAAACAAACAACAAGTAATAATATTTATAAATCCGGTATTCCCCAAGTGTAGGGATCGTAGTACAGCGATTATACCGGAGTCGATCTCAGGGAACCGAGGTTGCTTAATCTAGTTTTTATTTCTAACATAACTATGTCACGATTACTACTATTAAAAAGAAACTAAAACGTCAAACGAAAATAACAATAAAGAAAACAAAAGTAAACTGGACAGAAGATCGAGATCTAAAGCCAGGAAAAGATAGTTTCGAACCAATTAAACTAAACTAAACCTAATATGCAATAAAGGTTTACTAAACTAAACAATTCAATTTCAAGGGATTTAAATCAATTAATTACGAACGAACAAGCAATTGATCCACCTATCCTATCAACATTTAATTTCAATTCAGATTATTTCGTGATTTCTAATCAAGTTGTGATTCACCTAATCTAAGGTATGAACCCTAATTTCATAGATAAGTTCAACTATTGATCTCTATCTTTCGATCTAAAGATTAACGCTTTCCTGACCGAGGTGTGAAATCTCTCAATTTCTAACCTAGATATTCAATCTAATAACTCTCGTTTTATAGATTAAAAGTCTATTCTTTTATCATGATGATCTAAAGTTAACATGATTTTCATCAAATAAACAATCAACAAAAGCAAGGATCTTTCGACATAACTTGCAATAAACATACAAAACATGATAAAAGAAACAAGCTTGAAATAGAAACTCACAAAATAATCGTGAATCAAAACTGAATTGTTGATGGATAGGCTTCACAACGCTCGTTCAAAAGAGGTCTAGCCTCTTAGCATCCTCTTGAAGCTTGAATTGATGAATAAAGGTGCATAAAAACTAACTAAACTAATCTAAGAATTTAAGTGCATAAAAGTAGAGAAAAACGCAGCCAAGCTGCCCCTAGGGTTTAGGGTTCGAATTGTTGTGTTAATGAATGAAAATACGGCTGCTTTATATAGATTTCAGAGGCGGCTGTGCTATGTCGGCGGTTGGACGCTAGTTTAAGATGTCGGACGCCCGTCCAGCAGCTTCTGGACGGAAGCTGAACGCCAGTTTGGACTGAGTCTGAACATCCTGTATTGATTTTGGCTTCCTGGACGCCCGTTTAAAGTGGCTGGACGCCAGTCCAGTTTGGACTGAGCTTCAGACGCCAGTTCAGCTGCTTGCAAGTCGATTTCTTCATCTCTATCCTTTCCAACTCGATCTCTATCTCTTTTTCCTTTACCTTAATCCAATTTTTCACCTCTTTTACTCCCCTTTTGCGCCACATTATGTATCTACAAGGTAGTAACAACATTGCAACAGGTAATATAATTTAAATAACTTAAAAATCAATAATTAAAACACATAATTTACTCAACATTGCAATTAAACCATTTAAAACCTCACTTGCTCAATAAACCATTTTAACACTCATTTTCTATGCAAATCATACGAATATGGAGGAAATTGCTATAAAATACATCGTAATAAATCGTGTAAAAACACCCTTAACAACTCCCCCACACTTAGCTTTTGCTCGTCCCAAGCAAAATAAAATGAAAATTAGGCTCGAGAAAGAAACCAGACATCTAAACAAATATAACGTAGATCCAATAAATAATAAGTTCACAATTGTGTATGTGCATAGCCATAAAAAAAACTTCCACCAAATCCAAACTTGATAAACTCAAAGCAAAACTAGCTAATACCCCCTCGTAGATTAGCAATAAATGACACTCATAAGATGTACTCTACAAACGCGACATATCCCGAAAAGAATGATAGAATGAATCTAGGGCCTTTCTGATATACTCAGAGGATAATACCTACAGCATATCTAGACAGTTTATACTGGGGATAAGATTTACGGAAACTAAGTCTTATATTCATTCATACCAATTCATTAGTTGATTTAACTAATTCACTTTTAAACACACATTAGAATGAGCTCTTGCCCTCATAGCAGAATAGGACATTTCGAGATAATCCCCTACCTTACTCAAATCATAAGGCAGCTTTTTCTAACTGTCGTGAGCTTTTAGTCATCATAGTGGTATAGGACATACGTGGTACACCCTATCGCACTCAAATCATCGACTAGCTTTCGACACACCCTTATTAATCAACTATTAACTCATCCTTTCAATTGACAAAATTCACGTGTTACTTATTGAAGAGAGTTTGAGAATGTGTTAACACAAGAGTAAACTTCAACTTGGTTTATTCATTGATATGAGAGGTGTATAAATAGATACAATTGAGAGATAGTAGCTAGCTAGCTTGGGCGGCCACTTGAGTATGTAGATGTGGGCAGCAAGCATGCAAAAACTAAAAGCAAAAGCTATGTCTATGACATAAAGTAAACTAGAGTTTGACATATTAATTGTTTATATGTATCGCAATTAATATGTCTTTTACAAATAAATAAAGTGTACAAATAATATTATACACTAAATAGAGACTGCTGAACATGTTACTCAGCAGAGGCTGCTGAGCACCCTGCTGAGGCTCAGCACCCTGCTGGAGTAATATTTCCACACCCCCCCTCAAACTGGGCTGTATATGTTAATGCAGCCAAGTTTGCTACTTAGTCTGCTGAACATAAGAGGTGGAATAGCCTTGGTAAGAATATCAGCATTCTGATCTGCTGAGGGAACATACTGGAGTTGAATAATCTTGGCATCAATCTTCTCCTTTAAAAAATGTCTGTCAATGTCCACATGCTTGGTTTTATCATGATGGACTGGATCTTCTGCCATGCATAAGGCTGAATTATTATCACAACAGAGTGTGATAGGTTGCTGATGAGGTTGCTGAAGTTCAATCAATACTCTTTTGAGCCATAGAGCTTCACAAATGCCAAGTACAAGTGCCCTGAGTTCAGCTTCAGCACTGCTTCTTGACACAGTAGGTTGTTTCTTGCTCCTCCAAGTAACCAGGTTCCCCCATACATATGAGCAATAGCCTGTGGTAGACCTCTTGTCAATGTGACAGCCAGCCCAATCAGCATCAGTGTAGACTTTGATGGATCTATCAGCAGACTTGGTGAAGTGTAACCCTTGGCCAGGACTGGACTTCAAATACCTCAGTATTCTATTTACTGCATCCCAATGTTGCTCAGTAGGGCAATGCATGAACTGACTAACCAGACTGACACCATATGCAATATCAGGTCTTGTATGGGAGAGGTAGATGAGTTTCCCTACAAGCCTTTGATATTGTTCTTTCCTGACAGCAATATCACCATGCAGCAGGGTATGACTGGGGTCTACTGGGGATATAGCAGGTTTGCACCCCAGCATGCCAGTTTCCTTCAACAGATCCAGTACATATTTTCTTTGGGAGACAGAAATGCCTTTGCTGTTTCTTGCTACTTCCATGCCAAGAAAATATTTGAGAAAACCCAAGTCTTTCACCTGAAACGCCTTTGCCAGCAGAGTCTTCAAATGTTGGATCTCAGTAGAGTCATCTCCAGTGAGGATGATATCATCCACATAGACAATAAGAATAGACCTCTTCTGGTTGGTTGTCTTGATGAACATAGTGTGATCAGAATTGCATTGGTGATATCCAGCAGCTTTGACCACAGTTGTTAATTTTCCAAACCATGCCCTTGGTGATTGCTTCAGGCCATATAGAGATTTCCTCAGTTTGCACACCTTGCCTTGAGTATGAGGATTGATAAAACCAGGAGGTACATTCATACGAACCTCCTCGGTAAGGTCCCCATTTAGAAAAGCATTTTTGATGTCCAATTGGTGAAGAGGCCAGTCAAGTTGGACAGCTAGAGAGATCAGAACCCTGACAGTGTTGAGTTTTGCCACTGGTGCAAAAGTTTCCTTATAGTCAATGCCATAAGTTTGAGTGAATCCCCTGGCTACCAATCTGGCTTTGTACTTGTCAATAGTGCCATCAGCAGTGTACTTGATTGTGAATAACCACCTGCAGCTGACTGTCTTCTTGCCTTTAGGAAGTGGAGTGAGGTCCCAAGTATTATTATCCAGGAGAGCAGCCATCTTTGTTTTAACAGCAGCCTTCCACTTATCATTTTGAAGGGCCTCCTGAATATTTTTAGGAATATAGTGAGAGTCCAGGTCCTGTGTAAACATGGTAAAGACAGGAGACAACTGATCATAAGATAAATAAGTATGAATAGAATGATCAGTGCATGATCTTTTCCCTTTCCTTAGAGCAATAGGTCTGTCATCCACATCAGTAGGCTGTTGAGGGTCAGTAGGGTGCTGAGCACCAGGAGGCTCAGGATCAGTAGGCTGCTGAATATCAGTAGGCTGGAGGTCAGTAGGCTGAATATCAGTAGGCTGCTGAATATCAGTAGGCTGGAGGTCAGTAGGCTGAATATCAGCAGGGTGCTGAGTGTCAGCAGACTCAGGCTCAGTAGGCTATTGACAGGTAGAAAGTTGCTGAGGCTGCTGAGGAATCGGATTCAGGTCAATCTCAATCAGGTTTTCATCAGGGACTGGCTCAGTAGGTTTGTTATAGTATGGAGTCCTTTCAAAGAATTTTACATCCATCGAGTTGTAAAATTTCTTTTCAGTAGGAGAATAACACTTGTATCCTTTCTTGTCCTTTGCATATCCTAGGAAAATGCATTTGTGTGCTTTAGGATCAAGTTTACTTCTGTGTTGGGCATGAATATACACAAACACAGTACAACCAAAGATCTTTGGAGGCAACTGGGAAACAAGATGATGGCAGGAGTGTGAGGTCAGTAGGGTTTGGAGTGGAGTTTTGAAACCTAATACTCTGCTGGGAAGTCTGTTGAGTAAATAAGTTGCAGTCAGTATAGCTTCACCCCACATATATTTAGGAACATGTGTGGTGAACATGATTGATCTGGCCATTTCCAGCAGGTGCCTGTTCTTTCTCTCAGCAACCCCATTCTGTTGAGGTGTTTCCACACAACTACTGATATGAACAATTCCTCTGTTTGTCAAGAAGTTACTGAGGTTAGACTCATAGTATTCCAGAGCATTATCAGTCTTTAAGATCTTGATCTTAGTATCAAATTGGGTGGAGACCATGTGATAAAATTCTTGGAAGATAGGTCCAACTTTAGATTTGTCTTTCATTAAGAAAAGCCAAGTGTTTCTGGTATGATCATCAATGAAGGTTACAAACCACCTTTTCCCTGTTATACTTTTCACTCTTGAGGGCCCCCATACATCACTGTGAATTAAGGTGAAAGGTGAGGAGGGCAAGTGAGGTAATTTAGCATACACAGATTTGGTGAGTTTGGCAAACTGACATATATCACATTGAAGATCATTAAGATTGCATCCTTTAAATAATTCAGGAGTTAAAGTCTTTAAATAACCAAAACTTGGATGTCCTAATCTATAATGCCATAACATAATATTGTCTACAGTTTGAGAGCAGGCTGCTGAGGCAGATTCAGTTTTCAGGTGTCTGTCTTCAGCAGGGTGAACAATAAACAGTCCTGAGCAAGTTTTGGCTCTTTCCATTACTTCTTGTGAATAAGTATCTTGGAAAATACACTGATTGTCTTTAAAAGTGACTGTCCAATTAAGGTCCTTAGTGAGTTTACTGACAGATATAAGATTACAGTCTAGCTTTGGCACAAACAGGACATCTTTAAGATAAACTTTATCAGTAAGTTGAACAATTCCAAAACCTTGAGCATATGAAATAGACCCATCAGCAGTTTTAATTTTATGAGTCTGCTGACAGGGTTTGAGGTTATATAACAGGTTTTTATTTCCTGTCATATGAGATGAGGCCCCATAATCAACTATCCAGGTGCCATTACTGAGTTGGGAATGAGATATACCTGTCTTGGTATGAGTGGCAATGCCTGTGAGAGAGTTATCAGTCTTCTTCCATTTGAGAAACTCTTTGAAGAGAGCTAACTGAGAATCCATAATATCACCAGTGATTCCAGTCTGCTGAGAGTGTTTGGACTTAGACAAGTCTTCCATCTTGCTTTGTTCAGAGTTATACTTTTGCATAGATCTTGACACCACACAATTATTATTGTACTCAAGTCTGTGATTTGTATATGAAGAAGATTCAGTAACTCCAGTCTGCTGAAGCAACTGTGAGTCTACTGATGAAGACGAACTGTCAGAAAAAGTAGACATTCTTGAAGAAATTCTGAGTTTTGCAGCGGAATAAAACTCAGCTTGCTCTGATACCATGAAGAGAGTTTGAGAATGTGTTAACACAAGAGTAAACTTCAACTTGGTTTATTCATTGATATGAGAGGTGTATAAATAGATACAATTGAGAGAGTAGCTAGCTAGCTTGGGCGGCCACTTGAGTATGTAGATGTGGGCGGCAAGCATGCAAAAAGTAAAAGCAAAAGCTATGTCTATGACATAAAGTAAACTAGAGTTTGACATATTAATTGTTTATATGTATCGCAATTAATATGTCTTTTACAAATAAATAAAGTGTACAAATAATATTATACACTAAATAGAGAATGCTGAACATGTTACTCAGCAGAGGCTGCTGAGCACCCTGCTGAGGCTCAGCACCCTGCTGGAGTAATATTTCCACACTTATCACATTCAAACATTAGATATTCACAGTATAACATACTTTGGATCTAAATACAAACTATCATAAATTTCAAGATATACACGTAGCACTAAGCACATAACTTATAAGAAAATCAAAAATCACTAATCCCAACTGGGTATAACTTTATAAAATAGCTCATCCTTCACTATGGCTTGTGAAAAATAGATCAGGTGAAACAACTAACTTACTAAACATACAGTATACAGCATAAATGACTATAAAAATCCGAACAAAAATATGCATTGCTTACTCGGGACAAAACAAAAAAAATTTAAAAATTTAGCTCATTTTGCATAAAATCATAATGTATTAAGCAAATGAATAGATACATATAGGCCATTTCCCTCCCCCACACTTAAACCACAACATGTCCTCAAGTTGTGCAGAAAGTAAAAGAACAAAGTACTTAGCTGATTGTCTTTCGAAAGTCGAAATTCTGGAAATGGGATCCATCAGATCCAGAAATGCTTGATGAGATCAGTAGACTGTGGACCATCCACCGGAAAACTGAGATCATCTGAAACTCACAATTGCTATCGCAATTATCCTGCACACTAGAGCAAACAAAACAAAACAAAACGCAACTCGGAGGACACAGGGGAGATATAACACAGCAATCAAAACAATAAAGCTCAAGTCGCATTAGACGGAAAAATTTCCCACACAAGGAAAGTACAGAGCATCTAAGCGTCAAAATGCAGCCGAACTGAAGCAAACTCAGACAACACCCTTAATAGACTTACCTAAAACTAAGACACACAAAACAAAAACAAAAAATAACAAGAAAAGTAACTAATATAAACACAGATATCTAAGATGCCCCTAGTGGCGCTATTGGTTAATGTCGTTAGCTCGACACCCTTTCAGCTCAGCCGGGATCAGGCCACTTAACTTTTCTGCCAGCCACTACCTCGTGTAAGCTCTGATCAGTAGTGTGGCTGCAGAAATAGCACCTAACACATGGGGTTAAATCTTTGATAGCTCTCCACACACATTTAATCTTCCCCAGTGTAGATTTCTTCTTTTTCAACCGATTATTCTGATGGCGTTTCAACTGTCGCTCCTTTTCAAACTCCTCCATATCCCAACTACCAGCTAGAACTTCTTCTGATGGACCAGTGCCGTCATCCTTAGAAAACAAGTCAGGCGAAAACTCGTCAAACTCATCAACTTTAGGGGTGCTACACCCGAGGATATCGAGAAAATGAACAATCAAAGGCTTTACTTTGGCTTGGCCAATGTAATGTTTGCACCTTTGACTATTTACTCGAAACGGTTGGTCACCATAACCGCGTAGTTCTAGAACACCTCCAGGAATGATTTGGAGAATTTCAAAGGGGCCGGACCAACGTGTCCTCAACTCTCCAGGAAACAGATGTAACCTGGAATTGTATAATAACACTTGTTCTCCGACTCGAAATTCTCTCTTCTTGATTTTGGCATCGTGAAGGAGTTTGGTCTTTTCCTTACTTATCCTGGCACTTTCATAAGCCTGAAGTCTAAATTCATCTAATTCATGCAACTGTTGCAATCGATGTTTTCCACAGGATTGGGAATCGAAGTTAAGAAACTTGGTAGCCCAGTACGCTCTGTGCTCCAACTCAACTGGCAAGTAGCATGATTTTCCATAAACCATCTGGTAGGGTGATGTACCCATAGGAGTCTTATAGGCGGTCCTATATGCCCATAGTACATCATCCAACTTAAGACTCCAGTCTTTTCTATGACTGTTGACAGTTTTCTCTAGGATCTTCTTTAAGATTTGGTTGCTACGTTCAACCTGACCACTAGTCATCGGATGATATGGTGTGCCAATCTTATGATGAACACCATACTTCTCGAGGACTTTTTCCAAAGGTCGGTTGCAAAAGTGTGTCCCTTCATCACTAATCAAGGCACGTGGACATCCAAACCTCATAAAGATGTTCTTCCTAAGAAATTTCATGACCGTTTTATGATCATTGTGAGGAGTGGCTATTGCCTCCACCCATTTCGATACATAGTCAACACAGACTAAGATGTATTTATTTCCACAGGAAGAAGGGAATGGACCCATAAAGTCAATTCCCCATACATCAAAGACTTCGCATTCAATGATGGGTTTCAACGGCATGTCAAAACGCCTTGTCAACACTCCGGTTCTTTGGCACCGATCACAAGCTTTACAGAAAGCTTCTGTATCCTTGAAGATCGTAGGCCAATAGAAACCCGATTGAAAGATCTTCGCAACTGTTTTCCAAGGACCAAAGTGACCTTCTGTGGGTCCACTATGGCATTGCTCAATTATATCGCGTTGCTCAGATTCTGGAACACATCTTCTCAGCAAACCATCTTTACAGATCTTGAAGAGGTAAGGTTCATCCCAAACGAAAGATTTCAAATCAGAGAAGAACTTCTTCTTCTCCTGATATGACAATTCTGGATCAAGATATTGGGAATGAAGGTAGTTGACTATGGAAGAATACCATGGAACATCTGGAGCACAACCATCGATAAGCATGACATTCTCCAGAGGAAAGTAAAGATCTATATCATCAGGCTCATCCTTTTCCTCACTCAGCATTCTTGAGACATGATCAGCCACTACGTTTTCACTGCCCTTTTTGTCTTTAATTTGGACATCAAACTCGTGTAAGATCAGTATCCAACGTAGTAGGCGCGGTTTAGCCTTCTTCTTTGTCATGAGATAGCGCAAGGCAGCATGGTCAGTCCAAACAGTGACTACGGCGCCCAACAAGTAACTACGGAATTTGTCCATGGCGAAGACCACAGCCAAAAATTCCTTCTCAGTGGTGGTGTAGTTGACTTATGTGGGGTTCAGTGTGTGACTGGCATAATAGATAGGCTGGAATTTTCCCTTAAGTCTTTGTCCTAAGACTGCACCAACAGCATAGTTGGATGCATCGCACATAAGCTCGAAAGGTAGATTCCAGTTAGGAGAGATAAGAATCGGTGCAGAAATCAACCGACTCTTAAGTTCCTCAAACGCTTTCTTACAGCTATCATCAAAGTTAAAAACAACGTCTTTAATTAAAGTAGATAGGGGCTTAGCGATCTTGGAAAAGTCTTGAATGAATCTCCTATAGAAGCCGACATGTCCGAGAAAACCTCTGACTTCGCGCACATTCTTAGGATAACTCATCTTCTCGATGGCTTCTACCTTGGCCCTATCTACTTCAATACCTTTGGCGGACACTTTGTGGCCAAGAACTATTCCTTCATCTACCATGAAATGGCACTTTTCCCAATTTAGTACTAAGTTCTTTTCCACACATCTGGATAACACCTGATCAAGATTATCGAGGCAATCATCAAAAGACTGACCAAAGACCGACAAGTCATCCATAAAGATCTTCATACACTTTTCTACCAGCCCGTCAAAGATAGCCAGCATACATCTCTGAAATGTAGCTGGGGCATTGCAGAGACCAAATGGCATTCGCCTGTAAGCGAATGTACCATAAGGGCAGGTAAAAGTGGTCTTTTCTTGGTCGGCTGGATCGATGGGAATCTGAAAGTATCCTGAATATCCATCCAGGAAGCAGTAGAATGCGTGCCCTGCCAGACGCTCAAGCATCTGGTCTATGAATGGAAGGGGAAAGTGGTCCTTCATGGTTACTTCATTTAGCTTTCGATAATCGATGCAGACTCTGTAACCAGTGACAAGTCTCAACGCTATTTCCTCTCCCTTCTCATTCTTCTCAATCGTAATTCCACCTTTCTTGGGAACTACTTGAGTCGGGGAAACCCATTCACTATCAGCTATGGCATAAATGATTCCCATGTCCAGAAGTTTGATGATTTCCTTTTTAACAACTTCTTGCATATGAGGGTTGAGCCTCCTCTGGGGCTGTCTTACGCATTTTGCACCCTCATTCATCTTGATCTTGTGCATACAGATGTCAGGAGATATACCTCTAATATCTCCTACTTGCCAACCAAAAGCTTTTTCATTTCGTTTCAAGACGTTGATCAATTTCATCTCCTCTATACGAGATAGCTTGGCGGATATAATCAAAGAAAGCTTGTCGCCTTCTCTTAAAAACACATACTTCAGATGTTTGGGCAACGGCTTCAGAACCAAATCAGCAGGGGGGTCCTCTAAACTCGATTTAAGATCTCCACCTTTCAGCTCAACATCACTGAGCTTACTTAGTGGTCCCACCGCCTCAGCTTCTCCTTGTGACAACTCATCAAAATCAGCTTCTAAATTTTCTAGATTCACCACACCATGATTATTCAATTTATCCATCAATCGCTCATACTCCGCTTCTACAGCCATGACTTGCTTATCCATAAAATCAGTGAAATCGTCAGACATATCGTCTATGGAAAAGCCGGTTGGGGAGCCAGAGGGTGCTTGAATAGATTTGGTAACATTGTAACTCACCTCTTGGTTACCAACTCGGATAGTCACTTGCCCACCATCACAGTCGATGAGGGCTCTAGCTGTAGATAAGAAAGGTCTTCTAAGAATCAGGGGGACGTTTTCATCTTTCTCCATATCTAAGACGTACCAATCGACTGGAAAGGTAAATCTGTCAATCTGAACTAAAACGTCCTTCAGTATCCCTGAAGCTTTCTTAGAAGATCTATCAGCGAATTGTAAGTTCATAGTGGTGGGCTCTAGAAGGCTTTGTAAACCGAGCTGTTTGCATACAGACATTGGCATAAGGCTTATTGAGGCACCTAGATCGCACAAAGAATTAGGGAAGACTAAGCCTCCCATTAACACTGTAAGCACGAACTTGCCAGGGTCACCTCTTTTGATTGGTAAGTCTTCATAATTAATCATGGAACAATCCTCACCAATTAGCCTTTCCATGCCTACTAACTTCTCGAAGACACAACATCCTTGATGAATTTTGTATACTTAGGCATCTCGACCAAGACCTCGGATAATGAAAGATTTACCTGAGTATTTTTCAAAAGATTTAGCACTTTCTCATATTTCTTGTCCTCACTCAAGGGAATGTTTCTATTTCTCGGTGGAAATGGAAGCTTTTTAAGATCACTCTCAGAAAAGATTTTCTTCGAGGATGCATTCACAGCTTTGTCTTCCAGATCTTTCCACCTTACCACTTTCTCGTTCGTCTTACTTGTCAGGGGATCAGCCACCTGACTCTCACTTGATTTTTCATTCCTCAGGGGGTCAGCCACCTGAGGTGTTTCAACTCTTTCATTTCTCGGGGGATCAGCCACCCGAGTACTCTCTTGCAGCAGAAGGGAATGTAGGTGCTCGACTTCCCCTCCTGCCTAATCACTGGCAGGAGGGGTTAGTGGTTTCCCTGACTAGGGGGACCACTGAGTTGAGTACCTGACCTTAAGTTCATTGCACTGGCCTCTTCTCTCCCGTAAGGAATCGAAGGAACCAGGTCAGTGCATTGGCCACAATTCAGATCGGTCTGAGCAACTTGGCCACCCCTTGGATTCTTTTCTGTGAAACTGGGCAGCTGCCCTGAGGGTCTAGAAGCTAAATGCTCACCCAGCTGTCCAATTTGCCTCTCAAGGCTCTTGTTTGTATTCATCAGAAGTTGGATACTTTTACTTTGCTCCTCCAACTTAGCTTCAAGATTATTCAATTGGGAGGGGCCTTGAGAGTTTTGGAAATTCTAGGGAAATGGCTGATCAGACCGACTCTGGAATGCAGGATTCGAATTGGCGGGCCAATTCTGATTGAACCTTTGCTGCTGATTGGAAAAATTGGAGTTCTGGTTCTGATTGAACCCAGGGTTTCGATTAAAGCTATGATTTTGAAAATTCGAATTTGGGTTGAAATTTGGATTCTGATGAAAACCCTGGTTTTTAAAATTACTCTGGCTAGAGAATTGATTATTGAATCTTGGATTGGACTGGCCAGAGAAAGCATTGATCTCTGCATTCTGTCCAATCATAGGACAGAGGCGAGCAGTATGCCCCATAGCATCACATACTTGGCATGTGATTGGATTATACTGTCCATAGTCATGAACAACATTAACTTGATGAGCTGAGGGGGAAGAAAATTGACATTGGCCAACCATATGGCCAGTCTGACAGCAGTTTTCACAATACAGAACTTGAGAGTTCTGTAAAAGTGAAGGAGCCTGATAACTCGGATTAGGAGAAATTTGAGAAGCTGCCATTTGAGGACTTGCCATCTGTTTTTGCAACATGGCAAGTAAACTTTGCATATTCACCTCCTCGACCTTGGGAGGAGGAGGAGGTGCTTGGATAGCTTGATAAGAGGGGGCATAATTGTATTTGGCAATGTCCTCGAACAATGCCCACCCCTCATCAGACGTTTTCTTCAAAAACGCCCCACCAGATGAACTATTGACCATGCCTTTAGTAAGCTCGGTCAATCCGCTAAAGAAGTATTGACTTGCCTTTGTAGCGGCAAGCCATGGTGGGGACACTTCCTGAGAAGAGACTTAAACCTCTTCCAACACTCGAAAAATGATTCATTCTCCATCTGATAGAACATGAAAATTTCATTTAGACACTGGGCTGTCTTAGAGGGTGGAAAATATTGACTTAGGAACTCATTTTCGAGCTCCGCCCAGGTGGTGATGGATTCAGAAGGGAGAGAGTGATACCATTCTTTTGCTTCCCCTCGCAAGGAAAATGGAAACAGTTTGAGCTTTATAGCGTCCTCACTTACTCTTTGGATGCGGGTTGTACCGCATATGTCTAGGAATGTATGTAAGTGAGTATGAGGGTTTTCAGATTGATACCCGTGAAAAATTGATGCATGCTGCATCATCTGGATGAGTCCAGGCTTGAGTTCGAAGGTTTGTACAGTTATGGCAGGCAGGACGATTGCGGGGTTGACTGTGACTGCACCAGGCATGGCGTAGTCTGCCAATGTCCGTCTATCTTCAGCAGCCATGATTACAATTTCTTCGATTTCCTTTTCAAGAGATTGCTCAAACTCTTGATCTTCTGCGTTTCCTTCATCAAAACGAAGTCTTCGCCTATTGGGTCAGACTATGGTCCGCTCGAGGTCAGGGGAGTAAAGTAGTGGCCCCTTTTGACTGCGAGTTTGCATACACCGAACCAAAATCAAGTGATTGAACCTTTTTGACTAAGGGCCCAAAAAAAGGAAGGTCAGACGGGCGTCCAAGCCATTGGACGAGCGTCTGCCTGAAGAACTGGACGGACGTCCGGATTACTGGACGCACGTTCGAGTGAAGAAAACAAGAAACAGAACAGGGAAGGAAAACAGATACAGGGAGGATCCAAAACTTGCAGGCTAGGAGACCTAATTAGGAAAAACCTAACTACGAAAAACAACTAAAACTATTCACCAAAAACTATCTAACAGAATAAAAACGAGCAAAAGAAATCAAACAAAACTTGGAAGGCAAACAGGTCAGACGGGCGTCCAAATACATGGACGGGCGTCTTCCTGGAGAGAGAACATGGACGGGCGTCTGGATAACCGGACGCTCGTCTGACTGTGGAAAGATACGAACAGGGCAGCAGAAAAACGATACACAGAAAGGAAAGAAAACTAGATGAAATCAAACCTAGAGAAGATACAAACTATGAAAAGAAAAACCTAACTAAAAACCTAAACTACAACCTACCTAAAAAAAACGAAAATAGGAACAAATTTATGGAAAAGAATTAAAACAGAAAAGGAGAACCGATAGGATTTAACCTAAAGAAAATATAAACTACGAGAAACTAACTACGAAGAACTAAGTACGAAAAACCCTAATTTGAAACTACAGAACCTAACTACAAAAAGAACCCTAATAGTTTAAACTATAACTAACTAAGAAGATTTAAAAACGAGAGAAAGAAGTAAAATAGAAACTAGCAGGAAAGGAACAGAGTAGTGGTTAGAAAGTTCAGACGGGCGCCCAGTTACCTGGACGGGCGTCTGCCTGGAGGAAGACTGAAGACGGGCGTTTAGACTAGCCAAACGCTCGTTTGCATGCCCAGAAACTGTACAGAGTCTGGGAATCTTGGTAGGACGGGTGTCTGATCACTCAGGACGCCCGTTTGATCTCAGAAAACTAACACAAAGGCAGAAAAACAGGTTCCTAACTATGAAAAACGATAAAAACACAACGGCAAAACAAAGATAGTAGACAGGAAAAACAATAATACTAAAAACTAAGGATACCTACCTACTAGTTAAATGAAAACAAGTAATAAATTATATCTAATCTAAACTAAAAACAGAGAAATAAAAAAAAAAAAAAAATCTAGCCTAAACTACTAGTAAAAATAAAAACTAGGCAACCGTCCGGTTCCCCGGCAACGGCGCCAAAAACTTGTCACGGATTTTATATAGCAAGGAAAAACAAACAACAAGTAATAATATTTATAAATCCGGTATTCCCCAAGTGTTGGGATCGTAGTACAGCGATTATACCGGAGTCGATCTCAGGGAACCGAGGTTGCTTAATCTAGTTTTTATTTCTAACCTAACTATGTCACGATTACTACTATTAAAAAGAAACTAAAACGCCAAACGAAAATAACAATAAAGAAAACAAAAGTAAACTGGACAGAAGATCGAGATCTAAAGCCAGGAAAAGATAGTTTCGAACCAATTAAACTAAACTAAACCTACTATGCAATAAAGGTTTACTAAACTAAACAATTCAATTTCAAGGGATTTAAATCAATTAATTACGAACGAACAAGCAATTGATCCACCTATCCTATCAACATTTAATTTCAATTCAGATTATTTCGTGATTTCTAATCAAGTTGTGATTCACCTAATCTAAGGTATGAACCCTAATTTCTTAGATAAGTTCAACTATTAATCTCTATCTTTCGATCTAATGATTAACGCTTTCCTGACCGAGGTGTGAAATCTCTCGATTTCTAACCTAGATATTCAATCTAATAACTCTCATTTTATAGATTAAAAGTCTATTCTTTTATCATGATGATCTAAAGTTAACATGATTTTCATCAAATAAACAATCAACAAAAGCAAGGATCTTTCGACATAACTTGCAATAAACATACAAAACATGATAAAAGAAACAAGCTTGAAATAGAAACTCACAAAATAATCGTGAATCAAAACCGAATTGTTGATGGATAGGCTTCACAACGCTCGTTCAAAAGAGGTCTAGCCTCTTAGCATCCTCTTGAAGCTTGAATTGATGAATAAAGGTGCATAAAAACTAACTAAACTAATCTAAGAATTTAAGTGCATAAAAGTAGAGAAAAACGCAGCCAAGCTGCCCCTAGGGTTTAGGGTTCGAATTGTTGTGTTAATGAATGAAAATACGGCTGCTTTATATAGATTTCAGAGGCGGCTGTGCTATGTCGGCGGTTGGACGCTAGTTTAAGATGTCGGACGCCCGTCCAGCAGCTTCTGGACGGAAGCTGAACGCCAGTTTGGACTGAATCTGAACATCCTGTATTGATTTTGGCTTCCTGGACGCCCATTTAAAGTGGCTGGACGCCAGTCCAGTTTGGACTGAGCTTCAGACGCCAGTTCAGCTGCTTGCAAGTCGATTTCTTCATCTCTATCCTTTCCAACTCGATTTCTATCTCTTTTTCCTTTACCTTAATCCGATTTTTCACCTCTTTTACTCCCCTTTTGCGCCACATTATGTATCTACAAGGTAGTAACAACATTGCAACATGTAATATAATTTAAATAACTTAAAAATCAATAATTAAAACACATAATTTACTCAACATTGCAATTAAACCGTTTAAAACCTCACTTGCTCAATAAACCATTTTAACACTCATTTTCTATGCAAATCATACGAATATGGAGGAAATTGCTATAAAATACATCGTAATAAATCGTGTAAAAACACCCTTAACACACACACACACACACACACACACACACACACACACATATATATATATATATATATATATATATATATATATATATATATATATATATATATATATATATATATATATATATATATATATATATATATATATATATATATATATATATATATATATATATATATATATATATATATACATATATAATATATATATATACACACACACACACACACACACACACACACACACACACACACATATATATATATATATATATATATATATATATATATATATATATATATATATATATAATGTTTGTGTATATATATTAAATTCTCACATATCCTATTTAGCATTTTTGAAAGTAAATAATTGTTTCCAAAAATACTAAATAGGATTTATATGATATTTAAATATATACACACACACACACACACACACACACATATATATATATATATATATATATATATATATATATATATATATATACTAGCCTAAAACCCATGCCATGCACGGGGTTATTTGAATTTATGAAAAATATAATAAATTTGGACATTCAACGTACATGTATGATGAATGTTGACCTTAGGATTTGCCTTTTCTATTGATTCCTACAGATTGGATCAACTTAAATATTAGTAGTTCATATATCCAACAAATCATTAATATATAAGACAAAATTGGTAATGTACATACACCACAATGTCAAATTACTTAACCACCACCTGTCCCATCCACCCCACTACCAAACCCCACCCCAAATCATCTTTTCATCAGAGTATTCTACTACATCCAAGTCCTCACTTGCGAACATGCCCTGGCATGGATATGGTACAACAGTACAATCAACTTATGGACGTTAATTACTTTATGACCCTACAAAAATAGATGAAATTTAAACATCAAGTTGATTTCAGTAAACTTAACAACTAAGAGACAGTTACATTCTGATATGGTTTAATAAATTTAAACAGATACATATAAAGCAAACTAAGATGGATTGGTCGAATGTAAACACCAGAAAAAACATGTATGGGTTGAAGCCAAAACAACAACATGAAAACTTTAATACAACATTTATGAGAAAAAGAGAAACTCGTGTTTTAGGTTAATGGATGAAATAAACCACCACCCCCTCACCTCCCTCCAAAAAAAAAGAAGAAAGAAACCTTGCTTTCAGGTGAAAGAAAGATTAGCTGAGTTTATTTTCAACCATAACAATTTCTTTTATTTCAGATTTTAAATTTCAAAATAATATTTCCTTAATCAACGCATAAATCACTTTTTATAATCCCTCAACCATAAGAATTCTTTCTTATATTTCAAATTTCCAATTAAACTCTCATTCATTATCATTGTAGACAAAATCACACATTTATTTCATTCCAAAAATAAAAAATAAAAATATCACACAGTTAATGCAAATCCATTTTTTTTAGGAAATCACTCGAATTTGCTCCAAACCCAGGAATAAAATAGGCAAGTGGTCTCAAGTAAAAAAAAAAAATCAACGCAGTAAAGAAGAAATTAATCGACATTAACTCACTCCCTATCTCTCAACCATAACAATTTCTTTTATTTCAAATTTCAAATTAAAATTCTCCTTAATCAACGCATAAATCACTACCTACAATCCCTCAATCATAAGAACTATTTCTTTTAATTCAAATTTCAAATTAAAACTCACATATATTAATGCAGACAAAATCACACGTTTAACACCTTCCAAAAGTAAGAATAAAATCGCACATATAAGGCGAATTCATTAATTTTTATAGAGAATCTCACGAATCTTCATAAAATTGACTATCCAAAATCACACATTTAATTTCTTCCAAAAATAAAATTTATTTGACCAAAACCCAAAAATTACCCGATTGAATCCGCTCCAACCCGGAAAAAATAGGCAAGTCAAGTCAAGCAAAAAAAATCAACACAATAAAGTAGAAATCAATCAACATTAACTTAGTCTCTATAACATGATATTGAAATCACACATTTAATGCAAATCCATTCAATTTTTTTAGGGAATTTCGCAAATCCGCTCCAAAGGAAAAAAATAGGCAAGTCAAGTCAAGTAAAAAGAATCAATGCATTAAAGAAGAAATTAATCAACATTAATTCTTTTCCAATAATCTCTCAACCATAAGAATTTCTTTTATTTCAAATTAAATGTCAACAACGCCATATATTGAAAATTCAGACAAAAGAAAACTTGAAAGCAAGAATAACCTGTCAATACACAATGACGATAAACCATTAAGAAGATACTAAAATCTAATCTTTTAAAGGTGCATGAGTATTCTCATATGCAGTAAAATTGAAGCAACTCAAGAAAAAGCAAAAATCTATTTTGGGTGATGAGGCAAAACTCTTTTCTCTTATGAAAAAAAACATTAAGCATGTGAAAATACAGAATAAAATCAATGGCCACCAAAAATTCAAGTGTGATATTTAACACAATCAAATAAAAATTTGAGAAAATAATGCAGACAATAAAGAAACCTTTTGCAGTACTAAAAAGGATGAAGTGATAAGTTCTAAGGAACACCTTTAATCCAGCAAATAAGAATTTCCACAACCGCATTCCCCACCCATTGATCATCCCGATATTCACAAATCCCAAATACCTAGAAAACAAAGAGAATAAAAAATATCGAAACTACCCTAAAAAAACATATCGAAACGTACTACATCCACCATTGTCGTCGTCGTCGACACTAACTCCAAGTAGATGAGGCCGAACTTTCATTTCCCCAACTGCATCCTTTTTTGATTGATCATCCTGATGTTAAATCATATGAAAAGGGATAGAAGAAAGAAACAAAATGTAAGAGGGTAACATTTAGAAAGATTTGAATAGGGAAAATTAAAATAGTGTTTCATATACCACATTGTCTCGTTGCTAAATCACAAAAACAAACAACCAAACACCAATCATTCAAAACTTGCGAAAGAAACGAAACAAAACAAATAAAATTCAAAGGATACGATATCCGTCACGGAAAATGTCAATAAAATATATATGCAAACATTAAAAGGAAGTTGCTCTAAGAACTTCCCAGACAACACTTCATGGAGAATTCATCACCAATCAAAATCAGATTTACATACCACATTGTCCCCTTGGTAAATAGCTCTAGCAACCAAACGCCAATCAATTCAAAATATGTGAAAGAAACAAAACAAAACAAATCAAATTCAGGGGATCCAAAAAAAAAAAAAAAATTAACCCAAGCCATCAATATGTCAATATTGATTAAATGGAAATATTAAAAGTTCGGAAAGAAAAATGGAGTATACACAAAAACAATCAAAACTTTGTACAACATGAGCAACATAGTCGAAGATTATAAAATCATGGAATTGCAAATGTTCTTCACGGGTAGGTGAGAACAGGGATAAGAACAAACAATAGAAAACTATATTAAAGACGAATCCACATTATTACCTCAGATCAATACATGTCAATCACTTAATTTTGTCATAGAAGCCCGATTCCGATCATGATCTGCCTCTTCTCCATTGCTGCATCAAATTTGCATCCATTATTATACCCGATGAACCAATAAAATTTATCAAATCTAAGACACATACAAAAAAATGATGGAATGAATGCAAAATTTCTCCAGCAAAAATAGATTACACTAATAATTAAAAACAATGGAATGAATGAGAGGGGAATGTAAAATCAATTAGAACGTATTTGATATTTGCTTCTAAAAAAACGTGTTTCATATTTAAAATGGTGGGTTGACTAATCTGAGCATTTAGTTTTATATTTTGAATTGACGCGATCGAAGGAACGGTTAAAGATGTATTATTATTACTATTATTTTGACTAAAATTACGGAAATAATAATGATCACATTTATTGGAGTGATGTAATTATGGAATGTCTGTGGTGTAATTCATTTTGAAATGGGTAGCTACCGGATTTGGAGCGGGTCAAATTACGGGTATGGAGTTTAATTAGCGGGTAATTAGGTTAAAAACACTCGTATATATATATATATATATATATATATATATATATATATATATATATATATATATAAGCAAAATGTCTTATCAACTGTTTTTGTTTTTCAGAAAATCGTTGTTTTGTGTTGTGTTATGTTCTGTTGTAACGTTAGGGGGGTAAGAGAAGAAGATAATATGGTTTTTACCACGTCATAGAATATTTGATGATGACGAGGGAGAACGGACGCCGGACGGAGCCGGCAGAACAGAACTTATATTTTCAATCTAAGGGGTGCCTCACTTCCGACTGAGGATTACCAGGCTGCTGGAGACAGGAAAAGATGCTCCACTAAGCAGACCTTACGAAATTTTCTACGAGCTACCTACCAGGAGCCCCAATACAAAGCCTGGAGATTAGGCATGACACAGCGGATCAGAAAGAATCGAAAACACCCGAAAGCATACAATTCTAAGAACCTCATCAGGCCGAGGCGTACCATGGAATTCAGTTCCAGATATTCATTCTTGTATTTTCAAACAACATTAATTTATCGTTTGTTTCAATTTTTTAAATCACATATATATATGTTACCCATAATTTCAAAGGATGTTCTCATACTATCACAAAATACGTAATACAAAAACCATACACTTGAATTGATTTTTCATCTTCCACTACAACAACAACATAATCAACTAATAACCAAACCAATAAAACACATTCGGTAAACAAGTTTCGTTTATTACTACGAGCAATCACATTTGCTTCAACCACACAATAAAAATGTATATCATCAAAATATCAATTCCATTATCGAAATATATCATCAAAATTAATCATTTCCCTACCCTAAATAATGCACATACTACAGTACGCTAATTGAAGAAAATTTATAACGTTAACATACTATATTCATGTAAACAATTAACAATAAAAACAAACACGATAAATAAATTTATTCAATCTTAAATAATTGATAAGTAAATGTTTACCCATTTGTTTAAAAATACAACTCCGGTGAAACAAAACAATGAAGCTTAACCCCCCCCGGTATTGTTTGTGTTTTTGTATCAGTGGTGAATTTTTGGTGTTCCAATGGTGATTTTTTTTCTGCAATGGAACGGTGAAAACAAGAGGCTGGTGAAAGAGTAGGACGTTTCCGTCCAAAATGCTCTCATTTGGACGGTGCTTCCTCTGTTTGGACGGTGAAATCAAATGATACCGTCCAAATTGGGAAGGTTTTGGTGTTTTGGACAAAATGGACGGAAACCGTCCAAAAGTGGGACGCACCGTCCAAAAATGGATGGATTCCGTCCAAATTTGGACGGTGCGTCCAAATTTGGACGGAAACCTTCCCAATTTGGGCGGTTCCCTTCATTGGATGGATTAGGACGAAATGTATCCAAATAT